>VYXB01005613.1:8645-39799 GCA_013397135.1 Pachyramphus minor
GAGACCTTCCCCCTTACCTTGCTTTCCCGGGGCAATAAAGACTGAAAGTCTGAGACGAGCCACCAAACTTGTATATAGCAACCTGATATTCTTTTTTTCCATAAGATAAGCTAGTTTAATGGTATTGTTGTAGTATACATTATTTCTTAGATTTTATCTTGCTAGTAGTAAATCTTAGTGTTATATCCCTTATGTCAAGCCTCTGTTTTGTCTGTATAAAATCTCTCTCAATTTATAGTAATTGTGTGAAGGGGGGAGTTCGAGAAAAAGGGTTGATCCCCTGGTAAACCCATGACAGTGGGTTTTGAATTTGTCCAGAGAAGGAGACTCCACGACCTCCCTGGGCAGCCTGTTCCAGTGCTCTGCCACCCTCAATGTAAAATATTTCTTCCTCATGTTGAGGTGAAAATTCTTGTATTTTTGTTTACGACCATTGCTCCTTGTCTTGTCACTGGACACCACCAGAGTCTGACACCATCCTCTTGACACCTGCCTTTGGGATATTTGTAGGTATTGATGATACCCCCTCTCACTCTTCTCTTCTCTAGCCTAAACAGACCCTCCTCCCACAGTCTCTCTTCATAAGAGAGATGCTCCAGACCCCTAATAATCTTTGTGCCCTCTGCTAGACCCTCTCCCATAGCTTCTTGTCTTTCTTGAACTGTGGAGGTGAATAATTAAACACAATTCCTCTCTGTGGCTTCACTATGGTTGAGCAGAGGGGCAGGACCACCTCCTTTGACTTGCTCGACATGCTCTTCCCAATACACATCCAGGTTATCATTGACCCTCTGGGCTGGCTGCAAGGGAACACTGCCAGCTCATGGTCAACTCATCATTCAGCAAGACTCTCAGGTCCTTGTCTGCAGAACTGCTCTCTAGTAGGTCAACCCCCAAACTGTATTGGTACTTGTGGTTACTCCTTCTCAGGTGCAGGACCCTTGCCTTTGATGAGCTTCTTTAGGTTTCTCTTGGCCCAATTCTATGGCCTATCAAGGTCTCACTGGATGGCAACACAGCCTTCAGGTGTATTAGCCACTCATCAGAAAACTTGCTGAGGGTACATTCTATCCCTTCATCCAGGTTGTTGATAAACAAACTGAATAAGACTGGACCCAGTACTGATCTCTGGGAAACACCAAGGACTATAGGACACCAACTGGATTGTATTCCCCTGATCACAAGTCTCTGAGCTCTGCCATTCAGCCAGTTCTTGATCCACCTCACTGTCCACTCATCCAGCCCACATTTTCTGAGCTTGCTTATGAGAATGTTGGGGGAGACAGTGTCAAAAGCCTTGCTGAAGCCAAGGTAGATAACATCCACTGCTCTCCATGCATTGGCCCATCCTGCCATGCCATCGTGGCCTGTCCCTTTTTCCACATCCCATGATTTTCTTTCTTCCATTTCAGATTTTCTAGAAGCTACTTGTTCATCCATGCAAGTCTCCTGCTCCGTTTGGTTGATTTCTTGCTCATGGGGATACACTGGTCTTGAGCTTGAACAAGACTTTTCCTTGAATGAGACTGATTATTACCTTCTTCAGTGCTGTCCACAAAAATATCCCCAAAAACAAGGGGGAAGAGTTCTGGAGAGATAAAGGTAAAAGTTATACATGATTCATCTTTTTTTCCCCCTGTTTTACATGTAATAAAGATTTTAAATGTATTTATTGTTAATAGTGATAGTTTGCTAGAAGCCAACTAAATTAAAGTGCCTATGATTGATAGATATGCCCAAACTTGCTTACTGTTAGGCCCTGCACACACCTGTTGATAATTTCTGTGTAATTTTCATTAAAATTTTCATAGTACCTATAATTTGTAGCATTTTTTTTATAAAATTTTATGTTTGCCACTATAGTTGCCCTATGGCCTTTGTTAGAGCAATCATGTCATAGCGAGAGGATATCAGTTGTAATTCTACTGAGTTTTAGAGATTGTAACTGCTGCTTTTATTATGTAAAGTTCATATCCCAAGATTCACAAGCGCTGAATATTTAAACCCCTCTGTTTTTAAGAGTATGGGAATGTATTCTTGCATGGTACTCTCACACATATACTCAATTTCATAATTATAAATAGCTATACAGAGATAGCTTCATAAACACTTCTGTACCTATACTTATATATAATTATGAAACAAAGAGAAGTGTCTTTAATAATCTATAAAAAAATTATTAAACACGCATTTTATGATTCTATGTACTTCTTCATGTGGAGCAAAAGTATGTTTGTGGAGTGAGAAGTTTATTTGACTTTCAATGTCTATCTGTCAGATGACATTATATCCATATCGTCAGTTAGGCAGTAACAGTAGTAGTCTTCCCTTGTGACGTTGTAGCAAGTCACATCTGCATATGTAAGTGTAATTATTCTGCAGAAAAGTTAACTAACCAACTCCAATTACACTACACAACTCTGTAGGTATTTCTGTCTGCAAAACTGCAACTGAATCATTGCAATCAAGGTATTTTTTGTCATCTTACATTAGTCTGTTCTGATTATCTAAAATGTTGGGACTATAGCTTTATGACACAAACGGTCATCTACTTTGCCTTGGCAGCCCCAATTCATTAAAACAAATGTTATCATCATATCTATTTGAGTCAATAAGCCTTGGAATCAGTAAAACACAGTATTCATCTCAGTGTGATGAATACTCAGCAGTGATCCAATTAATTTTTATAAATAATTAGGCTGCTCAGCAGAAGGTATAGTTGTGACAATTACATGCTGTCCATTGCAAAAAAATGCCTGATTAAAGTTTTCTCTATAAATATTAGCCTGATTGAAGTTAGCTTGCTAGCAGCCACATAGTCAGGGTCATGTCAAGACCTATATAAGTCTTGGGAGGTGTCTGAAAAATATTAGTCTATGACTCAGTTTGCATTAAGTCACTCTCTATGCCATAAATTCAAAGACAAAAAGTAGGTCTAAAATAGTTCGTATGTAGTAAATAGAATTTTAAAGTACTTGTAGGTAGGGCAGCATAATCTCTTGCTTTCTTGGAGTTTGTTGCTAGTTCTCCTGGGTTTCCCCTTAATTTAGGAATTTTGTGTTTTATTATTTTTAGTATTGTGACTTGGCTGATAGAAAAGCTATTGACAATTTCCATTCAATTACATTAAATATTATGATCAATATAAGCATAAATATGATTGGTCTGGTATCTATGAAAAGGTCAGAAGTGACCCTGTGCAAGTGAAACAGACTCTCTGTGTAATGCATTCTAGAAGCAGATGGCATTTGTGAAGGTAAGCTAATCCTGATTCATGTCGTCAAGTGAGTACTCTAAATAATAAATTGACACAAATTTTTATTTTTCTGTATTTTATTAAGGATAAAGAGTAATTTTCAAAAAGTTCTTACTGTTTTAAAATTAAATATTGCACCTTTAAATATAGCTTATATAGCTAAAGGTGTGGTTCAGCCTGCTAAGTCCAGAAGAACCTCAAGTGAGATAATTTGCCTTTGTTAAGTGAGCATATCCTATTGATTACACACCAACAGTTATGTAATACAAGCAGAGACAATTAAACTAGGTAGATTTAAACTATTTTATTATATTGAACTATATTATGTGGTTTGTGGAAAGAACATGACACATTTAGTGTAATAATAATAATTTTTCAACACACAAGTCATTTAAATGGAGATAGATATAATAATAATCAGCAAAAGTGGCTTTCTTAAAACTCATACTCCATTTCCTTTTCACTGCTTGGAGCTTATGAGGGATGACATTTCAACATCCTTTTTCATGGCCTTTTCAGGAATAAAGTGGCATCTGATTAAGATAAGTAGAATATTCTGCAATGAGTAAATTATGGTCATTTCTGGGACGTTGCAGGTATGGCGAAGATGTTCTGACCTTTTCTATGCTTCTTACTACTGGGAAGCTGAAAAGAGTGGAACCTGGCTCTGTTTTTACGTTTCATGTCCACTGACAAAAAAACACACCTGGCTTCATCATGTGCAAACATTAAAGGCAACTTTTTAATGCTTTGAATAATGGTTTACAATAACAGGAAAAAGCAAAGAATAAACATGAAGACAGCTGAAGGAATCAGATATCTAAAAACCACAAGTGGAGCCAGATGTTCATTCTCTTTTATAATGAGGTTTTGAATAGTGTTTCTCACAGGTTATTTCTATGACACTGTTTAGATCACAAAGTAAGGAAAAGAACTGATGTCCTTATATCCTAATTTCAGCCAGGACAGGGTTAATTTTTTACACTAGCCAGGAAGAATCATGACCATGATCCTGAAGTTTTTCAATACCATCTCATGTCCTTGCCAGGGACAGGTGAAAAGTACTCTCTCATCCTTTTGAGAAGGGTGTTCTTTCTGATGGAGAAAATGTGTCAGCAGAGAGATGATCAGTATACGTTTATTGTCGTAGCACTTCTGCGTAAATCATTTCTTGTACCTTTGGTCATTAATATTTTTGCTGTTAGTGTTTGCTTTCTTATGTTATTGCTATTTCCAACAAATTGTTCTTATCTCAACCCATGATCTTTGCCAACTGGAAGGGAACGGTAAGCGAGCAGTAGTGTGGTTTTAGTGGCAGAATAACACTCCTAAACCATGACACCTGGCCATTGAAAATCTATAGCAATCTGAAGTTGGGAGTAAACAGATTTGAACTTCTAAGGAACAAGCATCTCTATTCCAGAGTATCCATGTCACAGTTGTGTTTAGACCTACTTGACTTGTGAGCAGTGTGGTAATTGTTTGAAGTATGTTATTTATTTTAAAGGGAAACAGAAGCAGGATTCATTTTTTATGCATCACAAAAATGGGCCATGGAGGAATTGTTTCCTACTGCCCTCACTTTGATGCTTATAAAGGAGAGGACACTTGCAAATAATAAATTGGACTTATTTTTATTTAATTGTCCTTACATATAAAATATAAACCTCTTACAATGGGAAATACAAACCTCTACAATGGGAATTTGAAATTTAAGATTAAAATGTTTCATTCAGATTCTTCGTGTTAGAGCAAATATTCACAGATATAGTTTACTTTTTACTTCCAAGGCAGAAGCTGTACACTTTCCTTAAGGAAAAAAAAAATACAACTTAGTAGTTTCCACTTACTCTTCTCCAGAAATATAAATCTTTCTCAAATAATATTTTTCTCACAAACAATCATGACAGGAGTTACTCTGGGTAAAAACATGTATTGTCTTTTTCTAGTCATTAAGAAGGGAAAAACAAGGCATGGCAATATTACTTAACTGATTTGCTAGAAAGTGGCTATCCCCAGAAAGGTAAATCATGCAAGCTGATTGCTGTAATTAATTTTATCATGGTAGATGCGTGTTAGATGTTAGACTATGATTATGTATTGTCTAGAACACTGTAAAAATTAAATGGGCAGAGAATGTGATTTTTTTTGTGTCCGTATACACATTTATGTCAAGAAGTCATACAGAAAAGAAAATGATAAAATTGTTTTCACTCACTAGTTCAAAGAAAATGTATTAGTATTTTTCCTTAAAGATTTTTTTTTATTTTTGCTGCATGAAAACACGTTCCATGCTGAAGGTAGATATACCTCATTTATCCCTTTAAGTTGAAAAAGTGAGATGAAATACTGCAGTGGAAGAGAATAGGTTTGTACCTACCAGCAGAAGTCTTAGGGTGCCAAACAAACACCAAATGCAAAAGTAAACTAGTCATAAATAAACAAACTATCCTTAGCATCCGCGTAGGTTACATATTTTGATTTTGAGTAATCAGGATAGAAAACTTTTTTTCTCTTTATATGGATGACTGTTCGGCACTATAGACAAAAATTGATTTAAAATTTGAAAACATAATGTATGTATATGTGGATATGAAAATGGAAAAGGATGAATAAAAAGAGAATAATAATAGATAATAATAATAATAATTCAGCTTGCAAACATTTTTGATACACCTTTACCTAAATTTGTCATTATTAAAACATACAAATGGTTGCAAAAACCATCTAGCCAAGTATCCATGCCACTGGAAATTTTGTCTACAGATTTTTACAAGCTACCATAGTATCAGAAACACTTGGCTCTGACAAGTGCTTTCATAGTAGCTGTAGTTCTTAGTATCAGGCAGAACAGGTGCTGGTTCAGTTCAAGGGAATTATGCAGATAAAAGATCTCACCTGGGGATAAACTAATTCATATAGGAGAAAAGGCTATGTCTCCATTAGCAAGTAGTGCAGGTTAACAGAAGTGGTCTGCATAGAGAAACAGTTGGCCCTGAGGACCTGTCAGCCATGCTATAATCTTAGAGGTGATAAAAAATAGCTCTTGTCTGATATGCACCTGGACTCTATTTTCCAGTTTAGTTTTATATGGAAGAAGCATGGTGAGGGCACTTCCAGAACACTCCACAATACCAACAAAAGTGCAGCAGGTGGTGGTAAGCACGAGGTTTAATTCCAAAGTGCAGTCCTCCAGATTTTCTAAAATGCAAGTATAGACACACTTTGTTTCAGTTTTTAATGTGTGCTGGCTAGATCTGGTTAATGATGCTCTGTAAAACTGGGATATGTGAGTGTTAATTTACCAGAAAAATCCCTTCTGCTAATCCTTTTATAACTTTATGAGAAGGCAAAGAAAAACTAATAAAATTAAAGGTTCAGTTTTTCCCTAAAAAAGGTGAATTTATTGGGTAACTTCTAAAGATATAAAATAAACTGCTTCTTAGTATACCCAGGAACACTTGTACATAGCGCTATACACTTATATTTTGCAGATCTAGTGAATTTTTAATTGGCAATGGAAAAGAATCTGTAATCTGTTGCTACAGTGAACCACACATTTCGTGAATCTGTGTTTGTGGAAGTTCCTGTTGAACTCGACCAGCCTTACTGTGTTGAAACACTGAACTGTGCTATTTGTGAATGAGATCAGACTTACAGTGTAATCCACACTATTTGTGCATCTGAGATCCTATTAAATGTGACTAGAGTATACAGGGCTTCATTATTTCTAATTAGGTGCCTGCACTCAGCCCTTCTGATCTCTGAGGACCAGCTGGAAAGCAAGAGGGTTTGATTTTTGCCAAATTTCTATACTCTTAACAGTATACTTAGGCATCTGGACTCTCAGGATGTCATAAAACTCAAAAAAGATCTTCTACAGGTAAGACATATATGTTTCTAAGGTTGATTTTGACTCTTTTCTTCTAGTACTAGAAAGCCCCCTAAAAACTTGGGTCTTGAATTTTCTACTTTCTGCTAGGCAAAGTAGCATGCCCTCTTAACACCTCAGGCAAATGCCAAAAGTTGATTTTTAGATGTGGGATTTTGAAGTTCTCAAAATGAATTCTGATTTCTTGGAAAGAGCTAGATCTTCCCAAATTAAGTACAAACCTTGGGCTCAGCATGCTTGAATCAGCACCAGTCTCATTTACTATGGTGCCTCCAGAGGCCTTGCCTATACCCCGAAGGATCAGCTAGGAATTAAAAGCAAACAAAACTGCCCAAACCAAGACTACATATTTCATACTCAGAGTATGAAAATAATTATATATAAGCTCAAATCTTTAGCTGAAAACTATTTTAAACTACATTTTTTCACAGATGCTGTCTTGGCAAGTAGACTCAGTAAAAGGAATGTTAATGAGGTATGTTTACTCTTTTCAAGCACAAGACCAAAGAAATACGGTATTGTATCTACAAAACTGATATGGTTTTCTTGTTGCTAACTTAGTAAAATACTCTCAATAAAGATACATGCTACTTGTCAACAGAATTGTTCTTGTGAGTGAAGACTGGCAGCTGTCTTGGCCACAGCAATCACAGAGTGATTGAGTTTAAAATGCCTGTTGCCAGCAAAACTTCAACTCTGGACATAAGGAGAGCAGACTCCAGGCTGCTCAGGGAATTAGCAAGTAAGGTCCCCTGGAAAAATATTTTTGCGGGTGCTAGGGTCCATCAGTGCTGGTCCCTTTTTACACATCACCTCCTAACGCACAGTAGTAGGGAATTCCTAAGTGTCAGAAGTCAAGCAGACTAAGAAGGCTGAAGGCTGGCTTGACTGAACAGGGATCTTTCCCTTTTAAATAAGGCAAAAAAGGAAGGTGTATGCCCAGCAGAAGCAAGGTCAAGTGACATGGGAAGAAGTCAGAAATGCTGCTTGCCACTGTAGGGAGAAAATTCATATGGTTCCACAGGGCTCCACTTTAGGCCCTGTGCTGTTCAACATCTTCATAAATGACTTGGATGCAGGACTGGAAGGGATATTAAGCATGTTTGCAGATGACACAAAACCAGGAGGAGCTGTTGACTCCCTCAAAGGTAGAGAGGCACTGCAGAGAGACCTCAACGAATGAGAGGACTGGGTGATCACCGATAATATGAAGTTCAACAAGGAAAAGTGCCGGATTTTGCACCTAGGATGGGTCAACCCTGGATGTACAGACTGGGGAACAAGATGCTGGAAAACAGTGCCATGGAAAGGGACCTGGGGGTCCTGGTCGAAGGCAAGTTAAATATGAGCCAGCATATAGCCTCCTGGCAGCCAGGAGGGCCAACTGTGTCCTGGGAGGCATCAGGCAAAGCATCACACGCCAGTTCAAGGGAGGGGATTGTCCTGCTCTGCTCTGCACTGGTGCAGCCCCGCGTGGAATGTTGTGTGCAGTTTTGAGCACCAGAAAGATATTAAGCTATTTGAGTGTCCAAAAGAGGGCAATAAATATGGTGAAGGGCCTTGAGAGGAAGCCATATGAGGAGTGGCTGAGGTCACTTGCTCTGTTCAGCCTGGAGGAGACTGAGGGGAGACCTCATTGCAGCTACAACTTCCTTGTGAGAGGAAGAGGAGGGGCAGGCATTGATCTCTTCTCTGTGGTGACCAGTGACAGAACCCGAGGTAACATCATGAACATGTCATGGGAGGTTCAGGTTGGATATTAGGAAAAAGTTTTTCACCCAGAAAGTGGTTGGGCACTGGAACAGGCTCCCCAGGAGAGTGGTCACAGAACCAAGCCTGTTGGAGGTCAAGAGGAGTTGGAGGATACTCTCAGGCACGTGGTGTGACTCTTGGGGATGGTCAAGTGCAGGGCCAGGTGATCTTTGTGAATCCCTTCCAACTCAAAATGCTCTGTGATTTTGTGACTCTGTGAAATAGCAAGTAAGAGCTTCATAAATATTTACGTGGAGCCTTGGTGCAGTATTACAATTTAAAGGGTAATATTAGTATATACTTTTTCTATTGTTTTCTACTGACTGTATTAAAATAAGACTACTATATATTAAAAATGAGACAATGTTGCTTTGATGAACTAGGCATTTCTTCAAAAGAAAGCTAAATTTGGTATATTTACAATTTATGCTAAATTCCAGCAAGGCAGCTAAGCTGGCTCATTTGTTTTGTGTGATGTGGAAATTGTAAGGTTCATGTCTTTGGAGTATGGCTGATGTCATTAACGATCTAGGAGGAGAGGCTGAGAGAGCTGGGACTGCTTTGCCATGACAGAGGTGTTGGAACTAGAATATCTTTAAGATACTCTCCAGCTCCAGCCATTCTATAGTTCTATGATTCTATGACGTGTAAGAGCTGGGAACTTCCCAAGAACATGGTCGATATGCAAGGTTTGTTTGCTGCCCCTATGTCACCAACTGTGACATAGTAGATCTTCCTACATGCTCAAGCAGAAACTCCTGCCTGTGGCTTAAGAAACTTCTGCCTGTGCTGCCATTCTGTCACCAGAATGCCAGCACAGATATGCAGAGCTCTCTGAAAGGGATCATTTCCCTGTTACTACATAAGGGCACTTCCAATCATGAGCACTTTCCTATCTTCTATGGTTGCCCTGTTGCCTGGAATGATCCTCATTTTTGGCTTGATTGCTGTGTTCTGCATCCTGCTTTTTGACACAAGACCTGCTCGTAGGGGAACAAAGATAGTCAGGAAGTGCAATAAATCAGGAAAGACTGAATATTACATCTATAATGTAGTCACCAACCCAAATGCAACTCAAGAAGGCACTGAATTTGATACAGCTGATTTACTAGTAAAGCTGGCCAAGGAGATAGGTCCTGATTCCAACGTGGTGGGTACCAGGATTTTTATTTTTGCTGTTATTCTTACTATTTCATCTTCATCATCATAATTATCAATTTTTGTTCTGTTGTTGTTCCATGTCAATTTCAAGTGGAGTTCAACTTTATTTTTAATTCATCTTGATAGGTAGGACAAACAAAGGGATAGCTCTACTGAAAGTAGTGGAAATTAAGAATATTGACATATTGTTGTTTGTAACACTTATAAGCTGAGTTCTAGAAGTATTAAAAAACATCATATATTGATTATAGATCAAGCCTTTGCAAATAGTTCACCAGCTTTGAGAAGAAAGAGAGTTGGAAGATATACCTCTTGAAAGACATTAATAAATTTTAAGTTATGTAATAGATGTTTTATTGTTTTTTGAACATGAAAGTGTCAAAGGATGGTAAAAAAACCCAAACTTATGGACAACAAGAATTGTCACTTAAAAGTCCTTTTTTTTTACTCTCTGTTGTTTTGCTATTTTTGTTCTTTTTTTATTTTAGTGATGTAAAATACTGGTTTTGTGGGTTTTTTTTTTAAGACTCTGTAAATAGGAGATCTGAAGTATTCTACAGGCATTTGATATGGTGTTAACTTGAAAACTATGCATACCTCTATAGAAATGGGTGATTTCCCCATCAGTATTTCTCCCTTTGGTGAAATTCAGAAAGGAGATAATTTTGAAAATTATAATATTGTTTTGTTTGTGAACTGTAGCTTAGTTCTGTACCGAAAAGGAGGAGTTTAGGGCTTGCCAATGCATTACATAAAATAATTTGAATAGTGAAATTTGTATTTAAATTTGGTATTTCTGTCTCTGAATATGAAGGCAGGCCTGACAAGGTAGAGTTACTTTGTATGTTTAAAGTATTTGTAATGGATGGAAATACTCTGTGCTAATCTCATGTATTTTTTACATGTATATGTATGCTTACAAGTGTATATTATGTTTGTGTACATATACCTTGGAACACAGCTTTTATAGATGGCAGGCTAATCTATTCAGGTCTAGAATTTCTTTTTTTTTTTAGTACTTATAAAATAAATGTTTATTTTCCCCTTCTAATCGTTCTTCCATAAATCATCTGTATTTTAATTCCTTTTATTTTAGTTGTTCTCTATATATTACTGGTTTCTGGCCGGAAAAAAAAAAAAAAGTGATGATGTTTGTATTGTCAACATTATGATTATCACCAAAAAAATAGTACTGTTTACTTTTAGTGAAAACTTGAAAGTCTGCAGTTCTTTGTGGTATAAATTCACTTGGATTTCATCTACTCGTCTTCATAGGTTATATCATCTTTAAATCTGGTCCCTTCCTGCTCAGAGTTACAGATCAGGGAAAGAATGCAAATCTGTAAATATATATGGACACATACATATGCATATGTGTACATATATATATGTATATATATCTACATATGCACATGTATATTGCAGGTGCTGGGGTCCATCAGTGCTGGTCCCTTTTTGCACATCACCTCCTAAGGGCACAGTAACAGGCAATTCCTAAGTGTCAGAAGTCAAGCAGACTAAGCAGAAGGCTGGCTTGACTGAACAGGGATCTTTCCCTTTTAAATAAGGCAAAAAAGGAAGGTGTATGCCCAGCAGAAGCAAGGTCAAATGACACAGGGAGAAGTCAGAAATGCTGCTTGCCACTGTAGGGAGAAAATTCATGTGGGCAAGGCTCAACTGGAGTTGAAGTTGACCAGAAATATAGGGGACAATAAAAAGAGGTTTTTCAAACTACTAATGGCAATAGGCCTTAGAAAAATATCATCAGCCCGTTACAGGANCAGAAGGCTGGCTTGACTGAACAGGGATCTTTCCCTTTTAAATAAGGCAAAAAAGGAAGGTGTATGCCCAGCAGAAGCAAGGTCAAATGACACAGGGAGAAGTCAGAAATGCTGCTTGCCACTGTAGGGAGAAAATTCATGTGGGCAAGGCTCAACTGGAGTTGAAGTTGACCAGAAATATAGGGGACAATAAAAAGAGGTTTTTCAAACTACTAATGGCAATAGGCCTTAGAAAAATATCATCAGCCCGTTACAGGATGAGGATGGTCACCTCACAAACAGGGACAGAGACAAAGCAGAGATGTTTAATGCTTTCTTTGCCTCTGCAACTCCAGATGCATGTCTAGACTGGGGAATGAGATGCTGGAAAGCAGTACTGTAGAAAGAGACCTGCGGGTCCTAGTTGATGGCAAGTTGAATATAAGCCAGCAGTGCCCTGNCTAATGGCAAGCTGAATATAAGCCAGCAGTGCCCTGGCAGCCAGGAGGGTCAACCGTGTCCTGGGAGGCATCAGTAGCCAGTTGAGGGAGGAGATATGCTCTGCTTTGCACTGGTGCGGCCCCCTGTGGAACGTAGTGTGCGGTTTTGAGCATCACAATATAAGAAAGATATTAAGCTATTAGAGAGTGTCCAAAGGAGTGAAACAGAGCTGGTGTAAGGCCTTGAGAGGAAGCCATATGAGGAGTGGCTGAGGTCACTTGTTCTGTTCAGCCTGGAGAAGAGGAGACGGGGAGACCTCATTGCAGTTACATCTTCTTGTGAGGGAAGAGGAGGAGGGACAGGCACTGATCTCTCCTCTGTGGTGACCATTTGAGGGAATGGCCTAAAGTTGTGTCAGGGGAGGTTCAGGTTGGATATTAGAAAAAGGTTTTTCACTCACAGGGTGGTTGGGTGCTGCAACAGGCTCCCCAGGGAAGTGGTCACAGCATGGAGCCTAGGAAAGTTCAAGAAGTGTTTGGATGATACTCTCAGGCACATGGTGTGACCCTTGGGGATAGTTCTGCGCAGTGCCAGGAGTTGGACTTGATTATCTTTGTGTGTCCCTTCCAGTGATACCAAAGCATTTAACTCAAAACAAACACAATGAGGAGATTCAAGCACAAAATATTTGTTGCAAAGCCACTTAAAAGTATGGCCAATAAACCAAATTTTCACCAGAATGAGATAGTATTAGATTACTTCTTCTACTCGGAAACCTGTAAAATGTTCTTCTCTCTATTTAACATAGGTGTATATTTTTATTTTTATCTCATTTTCTCTGTATCATCTATCATATCGTCTATCATGTATCATTCAGGACATATTAACACAGAACATAACTTATTGCAAGAAGACACTATTTCATACTGGGTTTCAGAGATGATAGTTGCACTCCATGCGCATAATACAGCTGTCTTTTCTCAAAAGTCTTGCAGTGTGTAAACTTTGAATAGCTATCATTTTTCTGTACTGATTTTTTCTATAATGATGCATTGTAAAAAATACTGATGAAGTGAAATCTTTTCACTCTTAGAACCATTACTGATAATATAAGTCCCTTAGACAAACAACAGAAATAATGTTTCTGGTCCATTTAAAACTGCTACGTACCTTATGAAAATGAATAGGAGAAAATTAATCTGCAACAGTAGGTGGTAACTTTGCAAAGTAATCTCGCTTCTCTGTGTTTCTGTTGCACAGAACTCTATAGATAAAAGAAAGAAGGGGAAAATAGATCATTATGTAAGTGGAAATTTTTTGTTTGGTTGCTGGTATACACTATCCAAATATTAACCTGAGAATTATAGAGATTGCAAGAGTTCTTTCTGGTCTTTATGGTTTTTTGCATGTGCAATACCAGACATTACAGAAACCAGGTGTGGATTGGATTTTCAGGTGCTAGCACAGTATTAATTAGAGTAGGTGGAATAACCATGAGCTAGTGATCAATCTGACGTCTTTTAGGTGAAAATAACTGAGGTGGGGAATATAACTGCTGTTACCAGTACTTACCAGACTGTTTTCCACCCTCATAGAAATGGATGCTAATATTTCCTTTTAATCAGAACTGTAAACATGACTATGTTTTGAGAATCAATAATAAATTTCACAAGGACAGGTAAGTGCTCTTCTCCTGGGTCATTACTACCAGAATACTGAGATGAACCTGTTCTTTATTAAGACCTCAGACTTAATTAACTTAAACTCGTTTATTTTTACTTACAAAGTACCTGAAGATCTTGCCTGGTACCTCATCAGAAGAGGATCCTAGCCACAATACATGGCATGTTCGAATGAAAACTAATACCCTGGAGGACAGCAGTTCAGATGAGGAAAGTTGTGTTTTGACTTGTGAAAAGGTGAATGACAACTGCATCTTAATGACATGCACTGAGCCAAATGAATTGACTGTCCAGAACTTGCGGGACATTTTATGGTTCCTCCTGGAGACATTTTGTGGCACTTCCCAGAAGACAGATAATAGTAGGAACAGAGAGACTAAGAGGACATCAAAAGCCAAGCCAAGAAGGCAGCAAAAGTGAAGCCAAAGAGAGTGAGCCTTACCTGTTATCAGCTTGGCCACTTGCTCTTCTGCAGCATTCAGTGCAAAGAACCTGCTCTTCGTCACCTAAGAACCAAGCTTTCTGGTGTGTTGCTCATTGCTTCATTAAAAATTCACTATGTTTAACACTCATTGAGTTTATTTATAGCTTTTAATGTTTAGAAATAATACAATCTCATTGTATAATTGACAACCAAATTTATTGTTTTAACTACAGTGGAAGCTATGGGTAAGTAAATGTTTTTATTTTTACTTTTCCTTTTGAGAAGTAGAAATACTGATGGAAAAAAGGATTTTCTCTTAGTTTTTAACATACTTAAATCTCTTCTACTATCTGATACTGGGACAAACATTCCCACTGCCACATCTCAAAATAGAGAACATCAGGTAACAGGTGTCTTAGGGAAATAGCAGACAATTATTTTTAAGCCTGTGTTTACTGTTCTAACAGTAAGATAACATGCACCTGTTACTTTCTACTTGGATAAACTATTGCTGTGTCTGAGGGCAAGTTTAATTTTTAGTGCTTTCTATTTCAGCTATGGAGAAGCTGTGTTGTGAATAAGTGGTTACACCACTTAAGGAATCACCATTAACGGTGAACTTCAGTAAGTTTCAGTGGGAAGGCTGACTCTATTACTTGCTGCATAGATGAAGTATACAGAAGAAAATCCGATTAGAATCAGTTTAGAAAGATTTACATGGAGGCTGGTTGTGGCACGATGGCTTACCCCAATAAGAATCTGATCAGAAAATGCATACAATGCAAGCTATAATGCAAGTTATCTGTGGTGAGCTACAACTGGCTCCAGGGTGGTGTTTTGGTATTGAATTATGCTAAAATCAGCCTAGTCCACCAAACTTCAAACACACATCCTGCTTTTTGACGCAGATTTTGACAAATAAGCTGCTCACTGGCCTGTAAAACTATGACTACCAGTCCATCGCTTTAAAACGATAAAAGACATATCTAACTATCATGTGGAAGATTCTTCCACATACTTGCTTGAAGTGTAGAGCTTCTCCCATGAAGCAGGGATGTCTCTTTATAGTTATTCCCCAGGGGGTAAGAGAAAAAGAAATCTGCCTGCTGTCTTGTATTGTATCTCTCTGTATCTCTACTTAATGATTTTTTCTTTTGCTACCTTTGATGCAATTGATTTAATAGAATTGCTTTGATACAATGCACTATACTACTTAATGTTGTTTTATGCTCTACTAGTAGGTTTTTAGCTTTTACACTATGTAATAATTCTGATTAATATCTTGTGTCTGTTCACTTGTCTGTTCATTTGTCATAAAAATTAATTCATTTTATATAAATATAACCTATTTGGCATCATTAAAACCTGTGAGACAATGTGATTCAACTACGCCTCTATAATTCCTTAAATTTAAACCGTTGACACAATTTGAGGCTAAGATAGGATTCAGCCACACCTGGACCCTTTTCTGAGAGGGAGTTTAGAAAACAAGGGAATCCTTTCTGCACCTTGTGACTCAAAGGGAGGGCTTCTTTAATGACTGTGTCTAAGCTTTCCATTCCCATCTGTGACACCGGTGATGCAAGAGAGTTGGGGTGCAAAGGATATGGGTAAAAACCGGCAAGGGAACAAACGGGTTTAGCAGCACTTAAGCAATGACTAATTGAACATAGGGTTATTCAATAGAATTTGCTACAATTATAACAGTGACTTAATTATAGATTCATGATAACCTTCATACCATAATAAATACACACACAGAGGCAAAAAGATGTATGCATCTATATCTATGTGTGTAAAGATACTTATCAAAATTTCCCCTTGTTCAGTGAAATACTCCAAATCCCTTAGCATTTCTCAACAGCCGTGGGTTGCACCTTGAAGAGTGTGTGTGTATGTACATTGTGTCTGCCTAGGCCTTGTTGTCAGCAGCAATCTTTTGAGTATGGTAACTTGAGGGTCCACGAGCTCTGAGAGGTGTCCCATTCACAGGGAGTTGCTGGTGCAGCCCACTTTTCTGGGAGAGCTCAAAGGGCGTTACTTAGGACTGCTGTTCACAGGGTCACAAGATGACTGGCTTCAGCCATCAGTAAGTTTCCATCCAGGCCATAACCCAAGTTGGTAGCTACTATGGTTTCTAACACATTTGGAAATAATTTCCAGAACTCCAGCAAAAATGGTACTGTTCTACTTGGGCTATGATTCAGGTATGCAGTGTTCCAAGGTTGTTAGGGCGTAGCTGATTCCCCTTTGTTCTCTACCTTGGTTTGACAGCTGATCCTGTTACAGTCAGTGTTTCCACCTGTATCATGTAAGACCAGCTGGTGTGGTCAGAGACGCTTCATCACCCAACTGGTACAGTAAAGGGGCAGTTTAATACTCATCTGGTTCAGTCAAAGCTGAGATCCTAGAACAGGCTCTAGGGTAGGGGGGATGCACCACCACAAGCTTAAAAGACAAAGTGGCAAATAGTCCAGTTTATATTTTGGAAGAGGGATGTGCAGGGGCTGAACTGCATTCTTGTGAATTGCAGATGGCTTGGCATGAGATCTAATCTTGCTGATTGTCCAAAGTCTAGTTTGAGGCATAAGCATATAAATTTCATTTATTCATTTCATTGTTTACAATATTTCAGCAAATCAGTGAATTATGGACCAAATCTGCAGCTGGTGGGAAATGGACATGTTTCACTAACTTCAGTGAAGAGGCATTTGTCTGTATTGTCTGAAGCTGTGTTACAATAGATTTACAAGCACAAATAGACAAAGGCTTGAAATGAAGTTGAAGAAGAAATATCAAAATTTTCATGGTTCCACTTTTCAATTTATCTATATGAAATTGCCATACAAACTCTCTGTTAAGTAACTGAATGCTAATTTGAAATTCTAAATATCTCATCAAATGAATAGTTACATATTTAATATTTTAACTTCATAAATCAGGGCTTCTGTTACATTTTTCATTCTAGTTGTGTACAGAATGGAATTGGAATAGAGAAAGTACTAAACAGTGTTTGTGGTGAACTAGAAACAGATAACAGGAGATTTATGTCTACATTAGAGAGTCTTGCTTGCACAAAGACTTGTGTGGAGGAGTCATTATTTCCCTAATATATATGCAATTGAAATTTTTGTAGGCATGTTTGCTTAATTCACGCTTCATTACCTCATTCAAAGTAGGACTTTTCCCCTCCAAAATTCCATTTTCTTTCTTTGAATTCTACGAAAAATATAAGATTCCACAGTGAGTTTCAGAGCAGTGTGCTTTTGATGCAGCAGTTTTACCATCCAACCAAATCCAATTTTGAAATACCTTGTGAATTTCAGGAGTAGTCTACAGTTTGTGAAATGACAATTTCCTGTTTCTGTAACTTTAAGACTGTGTTTGGTGGTACAAGAGTGCCTCCCATTAACTCAAACATTCATGAGGAGGAGATAACCTTTCAGTGCACAGAATCTGATTTTAGGTGAGGCTTCAACAGTGTTTGTCTTCTTCCTGGCTGGGATTTTAGTTGATCAATATCTTTTGAGTAATCCCCTTCTCAGAATCCAGGGCTACACACACACAGTCTGGAGTTGAAAAAAAGAAGTTCCAGGCAATAAAGGAGATACTCCTGGGGCACAGAAACATGACCAAGGACTGCCACAGTCTGACATATATTCAATGCAGTAGAGTTTGCAGTCTGTAAGCAACACTGTATGTGGAAATTCAGAAATATCAGCTGGAAGCTTTTCTGCTGAGTTCTTGAACTTCCTTTACATTTAACATGTTCTTGGGCGCTTCCTAGTTCTAAGATACTACAACATGGCTTGCTGATAAAATTGAACATCTTTTTTTTTAAGACATCTTTTTTTTTTAATCTTTTTTTAAAGATATTTCTTTATTGGAGAATAACTTCATCAGCTTTTTCATCCTAAATACCTTGTCATGAGAATGTATATTGCCCTTAAATCAATGAAGAACTCATGGAGTTTCATCAGCCTTGTGACTGGTCATTAGAGCAGTTCTGCAGGGCTCCATTTTAGGTCCAGTGCTCTTCAGCATCCTCATAAATTGGATGCAGGACCTGCAGGTAAACTAAGTAAATTTGTCAATGATACTAAACTGGGAGGAACTCTTGACTCCTTCAAGGGCAATGAGGTCCTGCAGAGACATCTTGACAAATTAGAAGTTTAGAAAATTGCCAGTTGTACGAAGTTTAACAAGGTCAAGTGCCTGATTCTGCACCTGGGACAGGGCAATTCCTCTGTGTGTCTAAACTAGAGAACAAGATGCTGGAGAGCAGCACTGTGGAAAGGGACCTGGGGGTCCTGGCTGACAACAAGGTGAATATGAGTCATCAGTGTCCTGGCAGCCAGGAGGGCCAAGCATGTCCTGGGGGCATCGCAAACAGGTCGAAGGAGATGATTGTCCTCATTGCAGTCTTCAACATCCTCCCGGGGGGAAGGAGAGGGGCAGGCACTGATCTCTTCTCTTTGGTGACCAGTGACAGAACCTGAGGAAGTGGTGTGAAGCTCTGTTGGGGTGGTTTAGTTTAGATATCAGGAAAAGGTTCTTCATCCAGAAGGTAAAGTTGGTCCAGTTGGACACTGGAACAGGCTCCCCAGAGAAGTGATCACAGTACCATGCCTGCCAGAAGAATCTGGACAATGTACTCTGACACATGGTGTGATTCTTGAGGCTATCATGCACAGGGCCTGGAGTTGGCTTTTGATGATCCTTGTGGATCTCTTCCAACTCAGGATATTCTATGAGACTATAATGCATGTGAGATATGGTAGATGTAGGTTCTTCTCACTGTAGCATGATTACATTTGTTTTATGACAGATAGAGGTCCAAGGAGGATATGAATGTTGCTTGCTCTGGAGTGGCACTATCTTGCTTCCATTCTATTACCAGGACCTGCCAAATATTTACAAACCTTTTAATCTAAAAACGTAGGCTTTTTTCTTTAAATGCTTTTTTGCCTTTTTTTGACCCTCTAAATATTATTGAAGGTTTTTTGCATCTTTTAAAAGACTCTTGTGTAAGCTTTCAGTTTCCAATCTCTGCGAAAATACTGCTTTGCGTATCTTCCCCATGCTACCCTAACCTACTCACTCACAGCCTATCACATCTCTTACAGCAACCTTTAGATAGCTGACAGGTGTCTTGGTATCTCATTATCTTTAGATTCCTCATTTTGCATTTCCTCCTTTACAATTCCTCCTTTTTGCCAGAAACTGTCAAGGAAAATTAAGTGTTTGATCATAGCATCATAAAATTGTTAAAGTTGGAAAGACCTCTAAGATCACTGAGTCCAACCACTAACCTCACAGTGCCTGGTGCACCACTAAACCATGACCCTAAGCACATTATTAGTGTCATGAGAGTTACGCACTAAACATGCTGCAAAAGCTCAAAATTTATTTAGTTTTTTTGGGTTGGTGTTTTCTTTTGTTTTAGTTTGTGATGTCTTGACTTCATTTTTCCATAAGATTTCTTTACTTAGGTATGCAAAATATCTGTTTTGAAACTTTCTCAGCTGTGGATAGACTTCAGTACAATGCTTGTCTCAGAGGTATACAGTATAGTAGGTGTAACAGTTTCTTACATTTCTTTATGTGAAGAAATGACTGAGTCCATAATTGCTTTTGTAAACTTAAAAGTATTTTTGGGGAGAGGTGGGTGGAAATGTGAAGAGCTGAGAGGTTGTTGTCAGTGCTGGCAATGAATGATCAAAACCTCTGTTCTGCTGAAAGATAAGGAAGAGGTTATACAGTCTCCTCCAATGAGCTGTCTGACATACTAACCTGGTTTGCTCCTGACTGATACTGCAGCAGCAGAAAATGAAACTGGTGGCTGAATATCTTGCTCATTCATCAGGATGTGGTATGCAGAGATAGCCATTCTGAACTGTTCACTACCTATGAATAATACATTAATAAGCTCTCAGCTAAAAAAAAAAAAGTAACTTACTTTTACTCCGATAATAGTATAGTTACCCATTATTTAAAAAAAAAAAATCATAATTGTTGGTTAGCCACACTTGGAAATGGTCCCAAGGAAAATGAAGCCTGGTGCTTAATAACTGTTCTTCTTTCACGAACAAAGATTACTCTCTTTCTTAGAGCAGCCTACTTTGCTCTGGTAGTATGTCAACATTTCCTTCAGTCATTTCAGGCTTCATTTTGCTTTCCTTCTCTTTGTTCAATACATGTAGACATGAACGTATAATGTATCTCATAAAAACACACTTTCACAAGAATCTGAAAAGACCTTGATGTGGGTCATTATAATAATTTTGTGATAGTTATACCTCCTTCCTATCTCAGTGATTATTTTTGTCATTATGGTAGATTAAAAGACTGAGGAGGTTAATTTAATGAAAGAAAAAGTTATTTACTGAAAGAATAATTGAAATCTGTATGGGATCTGATACTTTGGATAACAGAGGACTAATTCATAATGTCTAAACCAACACTAGTAATAGAAAGAGCAAGCATTTAATAAAAACTAAGCTGTGGTAAGACAGCAAAACTGTGGGTATTGCTTTACCAACATACAGCAAAGTAATACAACACAGAAATTTTACTGTTATGATGCTCCTAACAGAGACTGCCAGTTAAAACGTTGGTGTCAGTAACTACCCTGAAATAAAACTTTGGGCTGTATAAAGAGTGACATCTTGAACAGGGTATTGTTCCCAGGTGTTGGTGTCAGAGTTGCTCATGTGCTGAGAGCACTGATAGGATTGAAAGAATATAGTTATTTCAGTTTGTTCATTCTGGAGAGAAACATCCAGAGCTGTAAACTGTAATTTCACTTAGAAATTTGAGTATCAGTGTCTGAGCAATATATTTTTTGTTTGTGCTAACTCAGTTTGGTAAATTGCACACTAATTCATCTTTTGCAGTTATTTACACATTGGGTAGTGATCAAATCATGTTAATCTTAGACAAAATCTGTAATAAAATAACTTTCTATTTTTCAATTTTAACAAAAGCAGTAAAAGGTTGTAATTAAAGTCATGTAAAGAAAATTTTCCTATTGTTACTTGAATTTTTTGAATGAAATTATCCTTTCTTTGAAAAAAAATACTTTGGATGGAAAACACGCTACAGCTTTTCCCATGGAAATGTTTTTGGCCAGTGGCTTCTCTCCTTCAATTATACATCAGAATCTGCCTCAGGGTTTGGGTAACAATGACTTGAAATAGTCTGCAAGGTGAAAAGAAGATTCTTTCACTTACTGAGCCTAATGGAAACCTATTGCCCAAAGTTAGAGAATTTCTTTTTAAAATATCTTTTGTTCTTTAGGCTTTTAATTGTTTCTGTCCACAACCCAAATCTGGCTGAAAGACATAAATTATGCAGTAAGGTCTCACTGTGTAGCTTTATGATTCTGTACAGTGTTATTTTTAAATAATAATTCAAACTAATAGTGGAGTTGTTTTTATTCAAATATCTTCCTTTGATGTGTCACACTATTATAAGTAACATTAATATTCAAACATAATGCATTATATTTAATTTTACAACAGGATAAGTCATCATAAAGATTGAGTTCCTTGAAAGGGTTGTCACTTGTCCTTCTCAATGCTACCATGAGTGCATTTTCAACTCTATGGCTGTACAGTGACCCATGCATCCAATTATTCCTTCTTCTTGGCTGAGCAGTGGGTAGCACAAACCTCAGGAGGTATTACTAAAAATACCAAGTGGTATTAATTATATACTGTACATATGTGAAGAAGAGTATGGGAGGACTTCATTGCCATAGTGCTCTACTGAAATAAGCAAACAGAATTTAGATTTCATTGCTGGCAAGTGAATTAGCTGGAAATTTAAAACCTACTAGGCTGTAAGCTGGCTACTAGTAATCTGAAGTGAAATCTTGGTATTAATTTAAGTAAAATATTTATCCTACTCTTTAGATTGAGAGAACTCCTGTATCTTGGATGATGTGCATTGTTCTGAACATCTGCTTCTCCCACACTCCTCCCTTCTCAGAAAGACTATGGCAAAGCTAGAAGAAGTTCAGAGAGGGATAAAAAAAAAATCAGGACATGAGTAAATATATGAAATATTTTTTTAGAATGAATAGGTGGAAAAACTAGGACTCCTTGCTTAGAAAATAAATAGTGCAATAAACAAGATAATAACCTTTAAAAACATACACATCTTAGAAAAGATGACAGACTTATGCAAAAGGAAGTAAAGGAATGGCATCTAGATATTTGAGCTATGAATCTCTATAACATGACATGCTGTGATTGTTAAAAGTTTACCTGAGTTCAAAAAGCCATTATGCAAATCAATGATATCCACAAAGACTATTAAATTCAGGCATATAACTTTTCACAGTGTAAGTCCTTGAGCTGCAAAATATTGGAGGCTGAAAGAGTGTTTTGGGAAAGCATTGCTACCCACTTGGTCTCTCCTAGTATTTTTCCCAGCATCTGCTCTTGACCATCTTGGAGGGTAAGAAATGTTAAGCACAGGGATCTTTGGATCCAGGACAGACATTCCTATTTAAAGAGGTTAATCCTGTTGAAGGAAGTCTTTTTTGGGATTAAAAAACTACAAAAAATACTAGAGTCATAGAATATCCTGCCTTCGAAGGGACCCAAAAGAGTCATCAAAGTCCTGCACAGGATAGCTCCAAGAGTCATACCACATGTTTGAGAACATTGTCCAAATATATCTTGAACTTTGACAGGCTTGGTGCTGTGACCACTTCCCTGGGGAACCTGTTCCAGTGGCCAACCACTCTCTGGGTGAAAAACTTTCTAATATCCAACCTAAACCTCTTGTGATACAGCTTCATGAGGTTCCCTCAGGTCCTGTCAATGGTCACCACAGAGAAGAGATCAGTGCCTGCTCCTCCTCTTCCCTTAAAGAGGAAGTTGTGGACCATAATACGGTTTCCCCTCAGTCTCCTCTTCTCCAAGCTGAACAGAACAAGTAATTCAACCATTCTTCATATGGCTTCCCCTCAAGGTCCTTCACCACCTTCATTGCCCTCCTTTGGACACTCTCTAAGAGCTTAATGTCTTATAATGTGGTGCCCAAAACTGCTACAACATTCAAGATGAGGCCACCGCAGCACAGAGCAGAGCGGGACAATCCCCTTCCTTGACTTTCTGGTGACACTTTGCCTGATGCCCCCCAGGACAGAGCTGGCCCTCCTGGCTGCCAGGCCACTGCTGACTCATATTCAACTTGCTGTCAGTGAGGACCTCCAGGTCCCTTTCTGGGACCAGGAAAAAAGAAGTCATGAGAATATTGCCTCTGTATCCCTATTAGGTTGTCAAGTTACTATGTGCTTTATTATATACCTACAGACACTTGCATTTCTGAAAGGAAGGAGAAAATAGGCCATTAGACTAGAAATGCTAATCCAACAGCTCTCCTAAATTCATAATTACAATTGAGGAGCAATTATTAATAATTTAGTACTTCAGGTAAATTATAGGACTGTGAACTGAATGTCATAAAATTGTTGTGGTTTATTAGTAATGAGGAGCACTTTTAAATCAAATGTGTAAGGCTAAAATATGGCATTTTCTGAGGTATATCTGCTTAGGACATCACTAAAAAATCTCTATTTCCTATAACTACATAGTACTTTTCCCCCACCTCTTCCATATGCAGTCTCTGAGTGTTTAAAAGACAAATTTTCTTTTCAGAATGCTCTCTGACCCTGAGATGGCCTGCTAGGTCACATAAGCAACCTGGGTAATATGCTGTGCTTTTTTTTCCTTTTAAAGCTTCACGGCATTTCAGAACATAAAGCATGAATCATTCTTCACTGCAAATTTCAGTTAGATAGACCCTTGCTATCTAATGATGAGGATTACCTTTCCTGCTACAATTCATCCTTGCTAGTGCTTCACATTCATGGAAACCTAAAAAGGATTAGAACCCTTCTATGTTTCACGTCTGGTTATTTGTTATGGTGTAACCCCCAGCTGGCAACTAAGCACCATGCAGCTGCTCACAACACCCCACTTCCCAGGTGTGATGGGGAATAGAATTCGAAAGAAGGTACAACTCATAGGTTGAGATAAGAACAGCTTAATACTTGAGATAAAATAAATTAAAATTAAAAAAGAAAAAACCAACAAATTTAATGAAAAGGGAGATGACAACAACAACAAAAAAGAGAGAAATAAAGTCCAAGGAAGACAAGAAGTGCACAATACAATCACTCACCACCCACTGATCAATGCCTGGTCCATCCCCAAGCAGTGCCCAGTAGTTCCTAGCCATCCTGTTCACTTTAGGTACTACACATTCAGTGATATGAAACATCCCTTTGGTCAGTTTAGGTGAGCTGTTCTGTCCTGTCAGGAAGCTGTCCATGCTTCCTTACAATCTCTTGTGCACCTGTTCACTGGCAGAGCATGGAAAAATGGAATGTTGATGACTTAGAGTAAGCACTGCTTAGCAACAACCAAAACATTAGTGTGTTATCTACATTATTCTCATATTGAATCCAAAACCCAGCCCTGTACCAAAATTAACTCTAACCCAGGTGAAACCAGGACATTTACTCAAGGCAACAAGTAAAATATTCATCTTTGGATGTGATTTGAAATTCTGAAAATTTGGTCACATTTAGAAGCAATGTCATTTCAAATAAGAGCACACAGATCAACATCTTGTTACAGTACAAAGATCTCTTCTTGATTCTTGCCAGTTGATTTCAGAAATGAAGATTCTTGTCATTAAGAGGAAGCTATTAATTTCAGGCTGACTACAATAAATTGGTTCAGAATGAGCATTTATTTCTTCTGGGAATGGGAAGTACTTTATATTTATTTTATGTAAGGGTTGAATGACTGCTTCTCCCTTCCTGAAGACACACAGCACCAAATGAAAAACAAAGTGTTTAAAGGCAAAAATCTTCCTGTTCTTTTTTCTTGCTAAGGATTTTGGATTGATTACAAGTTATACCTTGTTTCTAATTCTCTTGCAACCCAGAATGCCTTCCAGGATGAAGCAGATATGTTCAAGGAGAAAGACAAAGTGCATAATGTGCCAATCATTCTGAATGACACAGCAGCTTTATGGCAACTTGCTTCTCCCACTGCATTTTCCATTATAGGTATCTTTAATAATGTTGCTATGGTAATGGTTTAAGCATTGAATTTGCTTTTATCTTATACATGCTAATTCAGAAGTCAGCAAGGATATCTCTAAGCTTATGAAGTT
Organism: Pachyramphus minor; assembly: GCA_013397135.1. NCBI lineage: Eukaryota > Metazoa > Chordata > Aves > Passeriformes > Tyrannidae > Pachyramphus > Pachyramphus minor. The sequence continues at coordinate 34,213 of VYXB01005613.1, forward strand.
TTCTAAATCTCAGACCTGGACCTATAAGTTTGACAGAATGAAAGCACCTGACAATAACAACCATGGAGGGTGGGTCACCATGTTTTTTTCTGCCTTCTCTCTCCTTCATCCCTTTACAGATTTCATGGAAAGATTTACCTTGTACTAGCCTTATAAGGCCAGTACACTTAGAGTTGTCACATAACAAATCTGTGATGTATAAATTAGCCTGAATAGCAGCTATATAATTCAAAGTATCTCAGCCCACTTCAAGGAAAGTTCTGTATTTAGATCAGAGGTCTTATATATAGTGAATTAAAGTTGCATGCAGTTTCCTTAGCCTGGAAAACAACATTAAAACGCTGTTAAGAATGAAATTCTGGAGTTTATTGATGTTGTTAATCCATCTGATCCAGGGATTGCAATGAGTCTGACTGGTCTATAGTTCCCTGGGTCCTCCTTTCTGCCCTTTTTGAGGACTAGAGTGACATTGGCTTTTCTCCAGTTTTTAGGCACTTCTGCAGTTCTCTGGGACCTTTCAAACATGATAGATAGTAGCTTGTCAATAGCATCTGCTAGTTCCCTCAGCACTCACCTGTGCATTCCATCGGGGCCCATGGATTTGTGGTTGGCAGGTTTGCCTAACTGATCCCTAACACTATCATACTCAACCAAGGGAAAGTCCTCCTTTCTCTAGAGCTTCCTGGTCTCCTTGGTCAGGGATTTCTAAGGCTTGGCCTTAACAGTAAAGGCTTTAAACTAGGGAGGCATTCAGTAACTTCACCTCCTCTATATCTTTTGTCACTTGAGTCTTTCTGGTTGTCCTTGATATTCTTTGACAAATTTCATTCCAAATGGATCTTAATCTTCTTTGTCACATCCCTGCATACTCTGACAACATTCCTACATTCCTTTGAAGTGGCCTGTCCTTTTTTTCTGCATTCTGTAAACTTTCTTCTTCTGTTTGAGTTTTGCCAGAAGCTTCTTGCATGGAGGTCTCCTGCCCATTTTGCTCGACTTTTATTCAAAGAAATACATAGATACGGAGCTTGGAGGAAGTGAAGCCTGAATACTAAGTAGCTCTCTTTCACCCCACGACCTTCTAGAGCACTAACCCCTGGGATTTCTTCAAATAAGACCTTCCAGACAACAAAGTTAGCTCTCTTGAAATACAGGGTTGTAATCCTATTTATTGCACTGCTTCTTCCACACAGGATCCTGAACTACACCATCAAATGGTCACTGCAACCAAGACTGCTCCCAGCCTTCACATCCACAACCTTCTTTCTTAGTACAAGGTCCACATTAAGTTCAGTTGACCATTAAAACTGTATGACAAAAAACAGTGTTGTCTAGTGTATATATTTGTCACGAACGACAGGTGTCTTTTTATGATAAGTTCCCTGTAGCTAGGACTAGAGATCAACCAGAAGTATGAAGGGGTTTCTCAGACAGTAATCTGCTCCAATTGAAATTTTCTGCCTTTGAATATTTCTACATATTGATTTTGAGTAACTGCTGCTTCCTCTACCATGGCCAAGGTCAAGACTTTGATTGTTTTGTCTGAGTATGACAAGAAAGTGGTTATATGGTGAAAATAAAAATGTGAATATAAATTTCAAAGGTACCCAGGTGACTTACAGTTTGTGCTCACAGACCAGTTTATCCACAGAAAAGGAGAGAAATAATTTATAACATCATTTTCTTTCTGCTCAGCTATGAAATTACATCACTCACAAAGGTTAGCTTTAGCCTAGCAAGGTTAATCTCACAAGGCTCCTTTAAACTTAAAGAAAGGAGATGACTTTAGATAAAGTGGGAATCAGCATGGGACACCTCATCACAGAGGTCATGTGAAGACTTCTGCATCTAAAGCAGTGGTCACCACCCTAAGCAGAATAACTTTCCCCAAACTGTCATTATTTTCAAAGTAGATCTGATCTTCTTGTCAAACACAAGAGCATTGCAGCCTGATGATAGTTGAAATACAAATGGAAAAAAGATTCTTTGTCTGGGAGAGGGTGATAAGAGGGTTAATTTGTCCCAAGAACAAAGACCTGGTGAATGCACTCTAAGCATGTTCTGCTACTCCCCCCAATCTGAGATGAATTCAGGAATTTAAAATGCTTAAATACAGCAGGATCAGGAAACAGTTATGCAGTTGATTTCTGGCTATCCCTTTCCTGTGCCCATTAACTGCTTTGGCTACCATTTAACTTCTAGAAAGCCAATGTTAACTGGAAAAATCAACAGAGAAAAAGAAAATCTATCACTTCCTCTAATAATTGTTTTTCCACTCATTAATCAGTATTATGTGTGTGTTTTCATATTGCATTTATCTGGTTTTAGCTTCCAGACTTTGGCTTGTGCCTGTCTTTTATAGCTCACCAATTGCCTTGAGAGAGATTTTCTCTCTAGGACACTGTGAAGCCACTGTCATTACTTTCTTTTGCATAAACTGTAGTGATTGAATTCTTTATGTCTCCCTCAGGATGTCATTTTCCCTAGCCTTTGAATACTTTTCTGCACCCTTTGTGATTACTCAGTACTGTTTTTGTGTAGTGTGAACCCCTATTGCTACTCATTATGCTTGTGTTGGTCTTTTCATTACATAAGGAGAAGTGAAAATCACTTCGCTGTTGTTGCTCAGTAATCCCAGTTATATTTCTTCTTTCAAAAGCATTTAATGATATGGTAAAAGCATATGCTTTTGACATTTTTCAGCACATGTTCATCATTTCATACTGTTTATGTGTAGTTTTGTCTGCATCTGAAAAAAACTGTGTTCAGTATGATTGAACCCTATTTATCACTATAGGAATATTGCCCTATCTTTTGTACTTTTCTCTACTACTATTTATAATGCTAGCACTCTTTTTTTTACCTGCATGGTTCATATGTAATAATTGTTCCGTTAATTCAGTTAAATGGTGAATATACTTTAAATGCAGTAGAATACCTTTGGGTTGTGCTTTTCTGCCTCACTTTTAGTGAATATTTCTCAACAGCTGCCAGGTGCACCCTTCTTAATCAAAAATAGTCCCTGCCTTCCAAGTTTGTACTAATCATGCTTGCTTTCTTGTAAGACCAGATTAAAGGAGGTGAGTCCTCTCCCTTTCTTCCTCTCTGCCCCAGGCTGTCCCCAACAGACTTCTGTCCTCTTCAAGAGTTTCAAAGCTGCTTCTCTTTCTCTTTATCATTGAACTGATTTCTCTCAACTTTTTAATTTTCTCTTTCCACAGGTCTCTTACAATCTCTCTTCTTTCAAGTCTTCCATTATAAATTTTTTTGTTCCCTAAGACTTCTCAGTAGGCTAAACATAAGTGCTTCCTTCACCTGGATCTGCAGTAGATGATGCTTCCTGTGTCCATACATTTACCACTCCTCTCAATGAGTCTTTCTTGATTTCTGAACCAGGAAAATAAAACCCTTCCAATGAGTAATGGCCTACTCCCATCAATCCCTACTTATAAATCAGAATTTCCTTTGGGTGAGATTGAGTAGACAGGAGAGAGCCCTGAAGATGGAAGAAGTCTGTGACCAGTGCAATCAGCAATTAATTATTTCTAAGCTGCAGTCACTGCTTTAATACTCTTTCTTACCAATGTGAGATTAATTAATTTATTATAGTGATCTACAGACATTCCAGTAGAGGAAGTACACAGTTTTTGCTCTCTTCAGGCTACTGAAGAAGGTGATTTCTAACATATCTCCTTCCTTCTCTCTCCTCCTTTCTTCTCTACTCTTCAGCTAATTATTTTCTTCTTTCAGCTTGGAACAGTTAGAGTGGGAAGAGAGGGAGGGAGCAGGCTGTTTTAGGAAACTCTGGATCTGAAAATGCAAGAACACATGAAAGAGTTTTCTGTGTCTGCTAAATTTTTTCTTCATTTCCTGCTGAAATTTCCTTTACCTGGGGCAATCAACAACTTCCTAAATTCAGTACAAAATTCAATTCAGATCTGGCTCGAACTGAAGTATTGCACTTCATGGTATTAAATTAGAGGAAAATTTGGATGACTGACATTAGAATCAGGCTTTTACTGTACATTCAAACTTCTGATTTTCTGGTAAACTGGTTATAGGAACTTCTTCTGAATTTTTGTTTCTGAATTGTAATTTTTTTATTATTTTCCTTCGTATGTTTGGTGTGATATGACTGCTACACAGCATTTAATTTCATATGAGTTCCTTGTGACCTTACCTCAGGATACCATGAACCTAGTTAACTTTAAGTGACTTAACAAACATAGAATCATAGAATCAACCTGGTTGGAAAAGACCTCCGAGGTCATCAGTCTGACCCTTGATCCAACACCACAGTGGTATGTATTTTGAACATATCATTCATTTTTTAATATATCATTTAAAATACTGTTGTGGAAAGAAAGGTTTTTTTGTTTGTTTGTTTTTGCTTATTTGTTTTTGCTTTTGTTGTTTTGTTTTGGTTTTTTTTTTTGGTTTTGTTTTGTTTGTGGATTTTTGTTGGTTTGATTTTTTTTTTTTTAATTTTCTATTCTTTTCATTTTATAAGGTAAGAGAGTTCTTTTCTGGAGTAAATAAAAATTCTTATTGCCAGGCAACTACAACATAAGTAGATTTGCTTTTGTAGATGTGTAATGTATTTGAATCAATCTCCAGTTGCCTGTATTTCAGTCATTTGGGCACACAAGTAACAATTAAATTAAAGCCAGTATTGCCTTGTACAGTCCAACATATTAAAAAGCAGTACTTAAGTTCACAGATATTAGGTGCTTAATATGAAACTTAGATTTTTTTTTCTGCTTTTGCTCAAACTTAAAATCTTGAAACTTCAGGCATGTGCCACCAAACCTTAGATGTGCCTTTCCCTACCTTTTTTCTCCACAGGTTTTATTTTGGTGTCTGAAGATATTTTTGTTCATTTCCAGAACTCTTCCATTTTGACATATTTTTTCATCTCCCACTCTTATGACCAGTATTATTTTTTTTTTCTGCAGGAAAAAGGGAAAGAAGCAAGAAGAGAGTTTACAAGGTGGGTTTTTTCTGAATCGCCATTTAGAAAAGTGCCTAGAATATTGTTGTTTTCTGGGAAGCATAGATTTTCCTTCTAATGCTGAATTCAGTTACCATTAACTTATTTATGATTAGATTTCATATCTCTAGCTCTAAAATATAAACACTTGTACAATATGAAAGAAAACAGTCTTAATCTGAAGCCTTGTTTTATCAGAATCAACGTTTAGAAAACTGTTTGCCATCTTTTAAACAAAGATAATGTTCTGATACTGCGTTTGAGGTAGCACTGGAAGCAATATATTCCAGACACTTTAAGATGTTTAAGAAAAATGGGTTAAAATCAGTATTGTACCACTAATGTAAAATTCTTCCAGTATGCACCATCATTTTAATAAAACTCCGTGTATAATATTTAGGAACAGTCCATATTCAGCCTTTCATTTCCTTTTCAAGTCTCTCAGCCTATTCAAGACAGAAAATAACATCCTGTAAAGTTTTTGTGGTTTGTTTTTGTTTGTTTGTTTCTTTGTTTCTTGTTTTAGACTTTGGTTTTGTTTGGTTTTCTTGGTTCTTTGGATTTTTTGTTCGTGTTGGTTTGTCTTTTTTTTTTTTT
>VYXB01005613.1:39833-126677 GCA_013397135.1 Pachyramphus minor
TTTTTTTTTTTTTTGTCAAAGACTGTGGCTGAATTTGACTAAAGTGATTTTGTTTCCTTAAATTGAGATAGTAAGTCCAGTATCTGGGTGCTATGATATACCCATGAAAGAGATCTCTTCTGATTTTTTCCACTTTATCACAGTTTGTTTCAGGCGATGTATTTCTGACCACGGTATGTCTCTTCATTTCAGAGCTGTAATCTACCATTTTATGAATTCATTCTTTTCCTAAATTTCATACTGAGAAAGATCAGATTGTCAGAGTTATGAAATTATGGCACAAAAAATACTTGCCCTCAGAACCTGAAAGTTACTATCCTTCATATTCATGCTTCTTTTAAAAAATTTATAAAATTATTTACATTTATTACATTATTTACTAATTTACAAAACTTTACTTGATGTTAAAAGTAATTTCGAACACCTGGAAAGCATTTTATTTTTCTTTAATTACAAAGTGCTAGCCTGACAGATGACCCATTCAGTGCTAGCAGAAATGAATTTTTTTCTGGAATTCTGAAATTCTGATGACTGAGAAAAATGATAGTGTAACAAAAGATTCAGTTTTCACAGAAAATTTTAGCTTATGCACTATGCACTTTGCTGTCTTAAACAGATCATTAGTTTGACAATTAGCTAGAAGCAAAGTCATTCTCTTTTGGCATTGATTTGTGGATAAAACAGCTTGTTCACCTCATTTGTAACTAAGGACATTTTGCCAAATTTCAAGCCATTTATTTTTAACAAAATTTTTCTTAATACAATGACTATGTTGCTGTTTTTAAAGTAATCAACCAGCAATAAGAAGTAATATTATTACTTGTTCAGTTGTATTGGAATAGCATATGTTGGAAATATTTTAATATTTTATGTCTTAAGACAGTAGTAATCATAGGAAATTAAATTCTTAATAATTTGAAATTGTTTTCTGCACTGATAGGGTAAGTGCTGTTTCAAGATATTCAGCTAAAAATAGCTATTTCCAAATGTAAAGAGAAAAAAAATCTGATCTTATGTCCCATACCAAAGAGGAACTGAGTTACCATTAACACACAAGCTTTGACTTCTCTGGACTCTGTGACAGCCCACTAAGTCACAGGAAAAAAGGCTTGAGATCCATGCAACAGACCTACTTTCTATTGAAAGTCTCACTAAAATTACCATTTTTTCATTGAAGATGTCAGATTCAATAAACAATTGTACTGGATTAAAGCTATATAGAGACCATGGCACTTCTAGGGCTGTTGGTTCATAAGCAGTCAGCAATCCTTAATTTTTACTACAAAGAGTGGTATTTTGGATGAGGATGTATAGTAATTTGTCCTGTTCAAATGCTTCTCAGGGGAAATACTGAAGATGAATAAACCAATGGCATTTTTTATTAGCTAAGGCCCTGCCCTCAGATGAACAAAGGTCAGGCTGAATTTCTGCTCCAAATTCTATTTAGCAGTCCATACAAGAGGCATGGTTTCAACAGGAAGAAAGCATCACGGTGGGAACAAGTGTGAAGCAGATGATGAAGATTTGTTTACAATCTACAGTCTGATATAGGTACAAACACATAAAGGGATAATTTCCATGTTCAGCTATCTTTTGGCAGGTAGGCAAGCCCACAGCAAGCTGAAATTTGAGGATTTCAGCAGTGTAATAAATTTTCACTTAATTTTATCTACATACACACTTCCCAGGTTTGTTTAATTTTACCTTTTTTATTCTATTTTTTTTTAAATATCTTTTTTTAAAATATCTGATCTATATTATCATTTTCACATCCTTAACTTAATTAGAAATAAATTTTTCAAAAGTTTTATAAGAAAAAGCTTCCAACTAAGCACAGTGGTAGTTTCTGCTGGAGAATGGCATGTTCCTAAAGTAGCTCTTCTCTTAACAAGGAAGAGGAGGGAAGAGATTTCTCCACAAATCACTACTACCGTCAATACTTTTTTTTAATTAAAAGCTGTATTGTGACTCAACAGTTACTAGTTTACTAGTAAAGCTACTAGTAAAGTAAACAAAATTACTGGCGCTATTTGACCCTGCTTGACACTGAAATTGTCTGATGATCATCATACTTTGCTACATGTGCTCTGCACAAGACCTTAACTCCCAGTAACAGTATATTTTGTTAAGTGATTTTAGTTATGCAAGATAGAAGTTGCTCCAGTACTGTCTCAGAATTCTGGCATCCAGAGCCAAACCAGGGCAATTTTATAATTTTTTTAATGGGCTCAATAACATTATAGTGAGATTCATGGACAGTGTTGCCATATGTCCTACAGAAGCTAGATAATGATTCACTGCAAAAACTAAAAAAATTTCAAAACAATTTTCTGAAAGACTGAGAACCTGTTCTATACGGGTTCTTTACATAATTTCAAGAATTTGAAAATTTTCCAGTGGCATATATATCTCCATAACTAACATCTGTCTCATAGCCTTTTTTTCCTTATCTCCCCCATCTTCTCTAGAAGAAGGGAAACAGTGTTGTTAGTGGACTACTTCTGGGCAGCTGATTTTTTTCCTCTTGGTCTAAAGCATCTGTTTTATGTTTCACTTTTCTACATTTTTGGAGGCAAGGAAAAAACTCTCTTTGAATTATTTAATTATTTGAAGATTAAAAGTGGTGGTATATTTTTATTTGATATGTGATCTTTTTCTATAGTCTTGGAAAGTCTCCCAAGGAAAGAGTCTCCATAGTTATCGATGCATTGTATTATTCAATATGCCTGACAACTCATGACGTTTGGCACGTCAGAACTTTAAGCAATCTTAGAGTTATAGGTCGTCCTTTCAATCTCATGGTCTAAGATCATTAAACACCTTGTTTCATTTTTTAATTTTTTTTTTCATTGATCCATTGATTTTTTTCATGTGAATTATGTTAACTGTATGGCAAGTTTGAAATTAGAGGAAAAAAGGGAAAAGAATTCACCTAATGTTTATAATCTCATTTAAACACTGTTGTTGTTCCCTGAAGCACATTCAGCACTTTCCCCGATTTCAGCCAGTGCTACATTTAGTTCCAAAGTGCTGTTGACTCAGTGTAAGCAGAATGAGTGCAGTGTTGATAACTTTCCAAGAAAACAAAAAAGCATATTAGAAATAGAAGTTTATTTTGCTGTTACTTCTTATCTTTCAAGTCCTGCAATCACTAAATTACATATGACTTGCCTTAAGTGTTGTTCAGTCACTAAATTGAGATCCAAGACAGGAAGAGTTTAACGGGAAATGTAATGTTCAAGTAAGGATAAAAAAAGGGAAAAACATCACTGTTTTTGTAACTCCTGCTTATTGGCTTCTGTTTTCATTTTCACCATAAAACTCAAGCAAAACTTATGGGCAAATCTTAACTTTTAAAGTATTGAATTTTGTGGATTTCTGCTCTTAATTTCAGTTGAGGTCATATATGGGAATTTTAAGAAAGGACTTTAACACTGTGTTTGACTGGAAATGTCAAAATGAACTGTGTTCTCAGATGATTTATGGCAGAATGTTTCAAACAGCTCAGTTAACCAAACTTTTATATAAGATTCATGTCCAAGCACTCTATGTCCTCACACAGAGAAACTTTCATTATGATCAATCATTGAAAGTGACATACCTGTGAACCTCTTTCTTCAAGTCCAGGATAGTCAGGAGGGACTCAGTGCCACCAGGAATGTAACTTTCTCAAGAAATACGTTCCACTGCTATATCTAGGCTAGATGATTCCTTTACCCAAATACCACCCAGAGTTGCCAAAAAGAACTAATCGAGCCTAAATGGAACTGAAACACCAGAAACTCAAGCATACTTTATAAGATTATCATATATTAGTGAAACTCTAAAGAAATCAAATTCTAAATCTGTTTGGAATCACTCCACTAATTAAAATATGTCAGAACTTCAAAAAAAAGGTCCCCTTTCTTTCTAATGGTAGATTGATCAGTAAGTTTTTCAGAAGGGCCTCTCAGATTAAAATCATTACAAATGTAGAAATTCTTTGCTTCAGCTCTTGCTCCTGTGGAGTGTTATTTTTGTCTTTTTCTTGTTTAGCTTTTATCTTTGTTTTCTACAAAGCAGTTTTACAAAGCCTGATTTAGGTTAAACACCATTAATGACTATGTATCTAGAGCACTTAGCCAATTGGAATGAGTTCAGTGTTGGAATGCTCTGTATTTCACAATTGTTAAGAGCTGGCATGCAAGGAATTATTCTCCATGGAACTGAATTTCTCTTGGCAGCTTGCCTAGGTACTCCAGCACCTCACAGCAGAACAAAGCCATCTCAGCTCTACATGGATGCTTCCTGTGCACATTGTGGGCATGAATACACTGACCAGAATGGCACTGTATGCATAGACATAATTTAGAATTTTTTTTAAAAGGTATTTCTAATGCTATGACACTCGCAGGAGAGAAATGCTTTTCTGTTATTCAGTTACCTTGAAACCACTCTTAATTTGAGTTATGTTAGAAGTAAAATGCATTATAGTACTAAACTCTGGATAGCTGAATAGTCGGAGTTGCTACAAACATTTACAAAATTCAGAGGTGATGGAATGCAAATTCTCACTCCATTATCCATGTGACTTCATGAAGTCTTTTCTGACCTCCATTTCATCAAGAATTCTTTCTTTCTGGAAGCCTTAGATCTCTGAATGTGTCCAATAAAGGACTTCTCAAAGTGGGCCAGCTCTTACTTTTAAAAAATCCAACTTTTTATTTACATCAAAATAAAATCTCATTCTTGAAATCCATTCAGGTAAGTTTAATCTTTCTCCATGAAACTTTTTAATTTCTATTCACAAGACAGTTTTATTGTTCCTCTCAATCAGTTCAGTTCCTTTCCTCATAGACTTTAGTATTTTTGTAAAGCCAGATGTCATTTCCTCTGTGTGACTGATCAATTAACAGCTTTTTCTCTCAGGAGAGATCAGACCCCTTTGATAAATCAAGCTGCATCTTTCAGTGTGAGGTATATTTTCTGCTGAATCTCATATTTTATAACAATCTCTATTGAAAATACTTAACATAAAAGTCTAAATGGGTGAAAGGATGTAGCTCATTAATGGATTTTAATTAAAACAAGCATTATGGTAGGCAACCTCTTCAGAATGAAAATGGGTTTGAGGTGATTAATCTGGAAAATTTTGTTCTAAATCTAATGTAAAAGGCCTTTAATCTTTTTATGCCATTCCCTCTTTCTGCTTATACTGGCTGGTACTGTGCTTCTGAAAAGAACATCAGGAATTCCACATAAAAAGCCTTAAATAGGAGATACCTGGAGTTTTGGAGGGATGGACTTTTTATTTTGGGTAGGGAACCTTAGGTTAAAAAAGGCATCTCCCTATGAGCAAGTGTTTTCTCTAAGGATCCTGCCTGGTCTGTATTTCTCTATGAGGTGATTCTGCACCGAGTTTTGAGGGTTTGAACATCTAAGTCATAACAGAAGAAGCACTGAAACCACATTGAGTATTAGTTCAATCAGTACAGACTGGAGATTAGTTTTCATTGTGCTATTCTATTCTGCATTCTGTGAGGCAAAATCATAGAAACCCATCTGCAAGTTATTACTTGGGAACTGGCACACTATGGTTGACTAAGCTCTTGTTATAGAGAAACCACTACCTCTCTGATTCTTTCTGCTTTGGAGGTGACTATTAGGGGTGCAGCTGTGAACCCCCTAAGATGAGGCCATGAAAAGATCCACTTTGCACAGAAATCACACAACGTGAAGACAAAATGAATCTCTTTATTTAAGGATGGGCTAGCTTTTATCTGTTAGAGCATGGAATGCATGGAATTTGGGAGGAATCGTGCCAGGGGAATATCCATACATGGGAATTGGGCTGGAATATATCCAAATATGGGTGAGGAGACATACAAAAATGAGGGAAAGCTATAAATTTTAACTAACAGGAACCAATAGGCAAAGGGTTTACAATCAGCAAATAGGAAAGGGGCTAACATTAGCTTAAACTGCAGATTACATACAAAGTAAGATTTTTTCTAACAACATTGTTAATAATTGAATAAACACAACACTTGTATAATATGAAAAGCAGTCTCTGAGGTAGGAAGTTATTTGTTGTCCAGTAGTCCAACTGTATATCAAAGCTGTCTTTTCTTCAGTTCTCTTTCTCTTCAGATGTTCTTTTCCACCACATATAAACCTCTTGTGGAGTATTCCCAACAGGTGACCAGTCAAAAAGATCTACTCTGAGTTCACAACTGAAAGAATTTATGGGTGAGTCCAGTATTCACCAGGATAAAGCTCTCACACTTTGTAACTGGATATTTATAATTCAATTGTGAATATTTACTTGACCAAGTGTTTGATGTCTTGCTTGGTATTTTGAATTTTGTCTTTTCCTCATTTCTCATGCATGACTAACTATAAATCCTGATTTTACACATTGTTGGTTAGGATTTGGTTAGATTCTTTTTCTCATTCTTTTTCTCTTTTTCTCACTATCTTAAAAAGTTGTTGTAGTCAAATTGCTTTTTGTTCAGGATTCTCATATGATGCAGGGTGCTTGAAAAATAAGCCACATGTAAAGGATTTAGTTTAAATCAAGAATTAAGTCTAGGTCAGATTTAGTTTAAGGATTTAGTTTAAGTCAGAGATGAGAACCCTGAGGAGAAGAGGTTCACTGGTTAGACTGGTGCAGACATCATCCTGCTGGTGTCCAGAAATCATCTGTGTCCTGAATAAGGCTGTGTCCTGACCACAGATGACTTTGGAAAGAGGTACCTGGATTTCAGTTTGCTGTTTTATTTGGTAAAAAAATAAATTCTAATTTTCAAATATATTGAAAGAAACTGATCCATACTATGGGTAAAAAACCCAGTTTGGCTGTTCTTGGCACTTAGAGAGGATAGTTTTCACAATAGTTTAACAATTAACATGAAATGGTGCAACTGAAGTCTATTTTGAAATCAACTATATGTACCTCTATGTTTCATGTTTTTATAAAATATGTCAAGAATTATTTTATATTTTATTAGTTTTATTTCCTTGGGTGTGTGAAACACCTAGAGGCTTTTGTACCTTTCTGTAGTGTCAAGCCCTCTGCTTTGTTTCTTTAGCAAATAATTTTTCCACAGGAAAAATTGAGGTGATTAATCTGGAAAAATTTTGTTCTAAATCTAATGTAAAAGGCCTTTAATCTTTTTATGCCATTCCCTCTTTCTGCTTATACTGGCTGGTACTGTGCTTCTGAAAAGAACATCAGGAATTACACATAAAAAGCCTTAAACAGGAGATACTTGGAATTTTTCCACAGGAAAAATTATCCACTTTTTAAAGTCAGGTTAGATGTATTTTATCTCTTTGCTTAGCCTGTCTTTTTACATGTGTTACCTTGGTACATGTTTCTGAGATATTTTTTTCTGTTTGCTGTTCTCTTACTTGGTATTAAATATTGCATATTTCATTNAATCTGACCCAAGGGACTGATCAACAAGAACCTGGGCTACCCTTGGATTCTGGGACAGGTCATAGCACACTTGCGCTGCGATAGCAGCCTAAGGAAGGGGAACTTGCATTCAAGGAAAGATGCTCTTTCTCTTACTGATGAAGGCACATCTTATTGGGGCTATCCAGCCATGATCACTCAACTCTAACACTCAAGTAACTCTAAACACTAAATTGTCTTTGAGTAACTTGGCCTCCTGAAAAACNATATGTCAAGAATTATTTTATATTTTATTAGTTTTATTTCCTTGGGTGTGTGAAACACCTAGAGGCTTTTGTACCTTTCTGTAGTGTCAAGCCCTCTGCTTTGTTTCTTTAGCAAATAATTTTTCCACAGGAAAAATTGAGGTGATTAATCTGGAAAAACTTTGTTCTAAATCTAATGTAAAAGGCCTTTAATCTTTTTATGCCATTCCCTCTTTCTGCTTATACTGGTTGGTACTGTGCTTCTGAAAAGAACATCAGGAATTCCACATAAAAAGCCTTAAATAGGAGATACCTGGAATTTTTCCACAGGAAAAAATATCCACTTTTTAAAGTCAGGTTAGATGTATTTTATCTCTTTGCTTATCCTGTCTTTTTACGTGTGTTACCTTGGTACATGTTTCTGAGATATTTTTTTCTGTTTGCTGTTCTCTTACTTGGTATTAAATATTGCATATTTCATTCTACTATTTTCCACTTTAATCTGGCAGCAAACAGCAAGCTGGAGTGACTTAAGGTGGACTATGACTTTGTGAGAGACTGAGATGTTAATTGTTAATGGCTCAAACATTGTTAAGATCACCAAAATACTTTGCCCACTGTAGCAAACAGTGCAAAGAAACAATTGCTTTATTACTCTAGATAATAATAACCAAAATGGTTACATACTTGTTTTCCATTGCAACAAAATTGTTGTAAAATAAACCCTATACGTATATATAGGTGTTTATATATATATGTATATATNAAAACAATTCCCAGGAAGCAGGACTTCATCATACATAGCAGTTGCTCTGGAAGGCAAGTGTTTCAAATGCCCTCACTTCCTCCTCCCTTTCTTAGCTGTTATATCTGAGCAGACATCATATGTTATGGAATAACCCTTTGGTCAATTTGGATCAGCTGTCCTGGTTGTGCCCCCTCCCAAGATTTTGCCCACCCCCAGCCTGCTTATGGGTGGGCGAAACTTTGGAGACAGAGTGTTGGTGTTGTGCCAGCTCTGCTCAGCAATAACCAAAATACTGGGGTGTTATCAACACCTTTATAGCTACCAATCCAAAGCACAGCTCTGTGAGGGCTGCTTTGGGGAAAATTAACTCCATCTCAGCTAGACACAATACGCCAGGGTATAGAAACTCTGCTCCAGTCCAGTCATGGATAAGGCTGGACAGCTTCCCTCTCTTATGCTCAGTCATCAGCCTTGGCATTAGCTGTGTTTCTTTTGCATCACTCCTGGGTGAAAGTGGTGTTCCCAACTTCTGAAACCTTTTACCTTTCAGCTCAGACGGGAAGGGAATGCTCTTGCTCTGATGGTACAATATTAAATTTTACTTTGATTTACTTACTTGCATAAAGATTTTGTTTTTAAAAGCTGTCCATATTTATGGTAGTCTTTTAATTGCTTTACACGATACATATCTTTTTCTAAATTCACATAATTAATTGTATCCTGTTGCCAATAGTTTGGTAAATAAACTTTTAAAATATTGTCATGTAGTTGATACATGCACACACTTCCCATTTTGAAACTTCTCCCTGTCTTGATTTGTCAGTAGAGGACTAACTCCCTGTGCAGTCATGGAACACATGGAGCAAAGATTATTCTTTCCCCTTGAAAATAGTAAGTTTTGATACAGTTGCTGGAGCTAGGAGACTTCTTAATTTTCCTCATCACTGCTCTTTATGTCCCACATCATAACCATAATCTGTTTATCTAAGGGCCAATTGGTTTTCAGTAACAACTCCAACATATCACTTTCTCAGCAGCAAGACCATCTTCTACACAAATTACTTTAGCAGTATTATATATTGCTGAGTTACACCATTATATTGTTAAACTTTGCATGTCTACGTATATTGATACTCCGAGGAAGACAAATGTATACTTCATCCAGATATTTTAATCAACTTTCTTTGTAGTTGGAAACTGAAATTTGTAACTCTCTGCTAGGTTTAATTTGTATCTCTGTGTATGTGTTGTATATAGGATGGCATACGCATACAACACACACACACAGAGCTGCAAATTGAGATTGCAGTTTTTACCAGTATTAACTTAAAGTCTGAAAGCACAGGAATCCCAAAGACTAAGACAAAGGATTTTTCTAGAATTTGTAACTGGGATCTGGAAAAGAGTGAAACTGTGCCCTGTTCAACAGATCTGTTGCACCACAAACACAACCTCTTCCTTAGGAGCTGTATAGAAAATGACAGTAACTGACAAGTGAGATGGTCATTGCACAGTAACAACGAGATGTAGAGTTGGAACAAAAGAAGCAAGAAGCGAGAGTAAAAGGAGCATTCTGTGCTTTAAGTTTTCTAGCAGAATCTGAACTCTTTTGAGAGTAAACACAGGAAATTACATTTTGAGAGGCAGTGACATGGTAGACTTCCTCAAGTGTTTTGGGAATTGCCAGGAAAAGAGTTATTGAAGGTGTAGGTAGTTTCAAATGAGAGGAAATGCTATTGTAGATTGAAAACTTCATCAGAAATAGCATCAAATATGTGGGACAAGCAGTCAACAGTACCAAACCAATAAAACTCCCTTGATTTTTTTAAAAAAGGAAAAAACCCAAGAAACTGAAAGATAAAAAAAAAGAAGGATTTGGGTTCGTGGTGGGACTTATTTTCTGATACTGAACTGCTTGCGAAGACGCACCTTCAAAAAGTGCTGCACAAGTTTGAACGCCTGGTTGTCTAACACACTGAAAGAAAAAGGCAACATGTCCAGCAGCAATGATATGTTCATAACAGCACGCAAAAGGTTATCAAAGCATTTTGCTTTCATAGAATCCCTAAAACGAAGCTAATATTTTTTTGAGGGAAGGAACTTAGGCCGGATGGCAGTCTTCTTGGCAGGCACTCAAATGCCAAAGACTGACCTGGGGTTAATGTGAAATCTCTAAAACTTCCTGTTGATGATATGGTCCAAAGATGTGTATGTATAATACCAAAAAGATGTCTCAAGATTTTATGTGGAGTTATATTATACTATTTCTCAACAACAAAATGAAATATATCACAAATGCACTCACAGCCAAAGAAGAATGTAAATTTGCATGGAAAGATTGGTAGCAGAATGGGAATTGTCTGCATGGCACTAAAGATTTGGGCTCAAAGGTCTGATTGATAGTCATATTTTATGGATTTAATTTCCAGTAAATCATTCTGCTTATTGCTATGACTTTGTTTTCTACCAGGTGGTAGCTTTCTTAATATGTTTGAAGAGTGAAAATAAAATGGGAAAAAAACCCATCTGTATAAAAAGAAGGAACAGATAATATAGGAACAAAAATAACAAAAATTATATATTAAATCTAAAAAATGATTATAAATTCATCTATGGACTTAAAGTAGTGAAAGTGAATATAATCTGGTTTAACAAAACAAAAGAACCTGCAAAAATGATACAATTAAGCTTTTGTCTTGAATCCTGTTCAGCTGTGATTTCCAGTTGAAAAAAAAAAAAAGAAGCAAAAAAAATAAATAGAAGCATTAGCATGAGTCAAGGTTCTTACACACATTATTCTGTTTATGAGGAGTTTGTGAATATCAATCTGTTATTCCATAATTAAATAGTTTTGTCTTCTTAATGCTCTATTACATTTCATTATTATTTAATTTTGTTACTTCTTTTGGACTAAATTATTTTTCCTCCAGTGATCAGTAAAAATATATCTGGATTATTCATGGATTTTATTAATTTTTTAAAAAACTTTTGTGTGTGTAACTTTTATTTGTACATAAAAATGTTAAAGGTTTTGTTTGGGCTAGAGCAATGAACTTTAAATCCTAGTCTTGTAAAGTTGTGACCTTACTAAATTTACTCACATTTGTTAAATGTTTGCAATCTCTAGGGCTGCTCCAAAGTATTTTGTTAAGACTACTTCATCTTCCAATAATTTTCCTGTTATTTTTATGCCAGAAAAGGTGACATTCATGAAAAGCTGTGTTTATCTGTGGAGAAAAAAAATATTGCAGCTTCCTGCTGTTACTTGGTAAACATGGAAGGAAAAACATCTTTGAAAGACTATTCTGGAAATTTACGTTTCTACTTATTATAGGTGTTGTTTTCACTGACATCACCATCGCTGCAGTCATGCTATATGAAATACTCCTTTTCTCCCAAATACACAAAATTATAAGTTCAGAAGATGGCAAGTTCATTTTCATAACTATGACTGGCAACCCAGGTCTTTACTGGAGGCAGTTAGTTCTCTGGTGATACAGTTGTCAAACTGTGTCTTGTCCCAGATGGTGCCAGTAAACTACTCCACACTATTGTACAGGGTCCATGCTGTCTTTATTCAGCTCATCAGGAAGGTCTCTCTCCTCATCCCCCTCACCCAGGGAGTGGAAGTCTCCTCTTTCACTTCAAGTTAGGTTGGAAGCATTATACAAATATTATTACAATTCTGGTTCCTGCCTAGTGAACAAAACTACTAAAAAGTAACTTTCATGTTTCAACTGCTAGATAAAAATAGAAGGATTTTTTTGAACTGTAAAGCCAGAGGAGCTGTGTGGAGGCCATGTGTCAAGCACCGAGATTCATATCAGAGAATTTTTTATCTCTCTCCCTTTACAAGAATTTAAACAAGTTGATAGCAGTAGTACCACATGTAAATAACTTACCTTGATTCTCCCTTGCTGAAGTTTCTGGAATGGGTAAAATTTCCATGAGTCTTGGGTTTACATATTGCAAGTTGTCATCTGCAGTTTTCTTTTGAATGTAAGAAACAGATGGTAAAAATGCAAATATTTGTCAAAAGTAGCCCTACTTTAAATTAATGCATCAAGGGCCATCTACTAGGAGAACAACTGTGACAAAAAGTGAAGACTGATTATTATAATTTTTTCCACTTTTGCTTTAGACTTGATACTAGTGTTACGTTACATTTAATGTATTTCTAAGCTGTGAGATTAGGTAGCTCCTTCTCATGTCCATCTCATCTATAGAACCCCAAGTTACTTGATGATGCCTCTTGGCAACATGCATCATCCTTTTGGTGAAATAAACCCTCTCTGAAAGTTTATCCTGCTGAATGACTGTCCCAGGTGCACTATGCTGGTCATGCTCCATGTGTTAAATAAGCACCTTTTGGTGCTTATTGCTGTTCACAGCTGTAGTGCTTAATTATAGTGTGTGTCGATATAGGTTGAAAGCTGAGAACAGCAGAGGCTAGATTATCTGGTAGATATTTTGGGCAGCTGATAAATGTGTAGTTGAATTAAATTACTCCAACCAAACCAAATAAATAAACAAATAATCTATAATAAATCTAACAAAATTCATCAATGCTAATAATGATGTTACAATGGGAATTGTAGGCAGCTTAATTAGCTTCAATGTTATAACCATGAGGCCAGACTGGATGACATTAATTATTCATTTATGAACCTTTCAACTGCAATATAGGAAGGCAAATATTACCACCCTGACTCAGAAGAAGAATCCAGACCAGAAGTACCCAACACAATCTTCCATGGAAAAGAGCTCAATTTTCACAAGAGTTCTTGACTTTATCTAGAATACTAGCATGCAAACTAATGGAAAAGTGTTATTGTTCTCTAATGTCACCCTGGAAATAATGTATTGAATCCCCATTCTTTCTATTAATTTGCAGAATAACATTGTACTAGCCCCCTATAACAATGTATAATTGCTGTTAAAAAATGAAACAAGAAGTACCTTCTGGGTCCTGTTGAACTTTTTCACCACTCCTTTTATTGCTCTGTCTAATCCTTACCTCATGTTTCTTCCCTTTCCATCAAGACAAAAAGGGGATAGTTATTTTCCCATCTCTAATGTAGCCCTAAACAGAGCAATTATTGAGCATAGCTGGAATGTTAATGTCTTTGCTCTGTGGAGAGTTTATGACAGATGTTCAGATGGTTTTTCAGAAAAAGAGTACTCATTTACATGTAGACACGCATAATAACTTCAGCTGTAACAGCTTTATGATGTTCATGAGACTTTGTAAGTTTTGCATCTGTTCCTCAAAGCTTTCCTAGACTCAGGTGACTTCTGTACAATTGTTTGCTGCTTAATGTACAAATGTTTGATGTTGTTTGATGCTTGGTCTAAGCTCATGCTTAAATGTATTTCCTGTCAGGTCCTTAGTTAAGATACAGCAAAAGAATGTAATGAATAAATGGAGCAAGGATGAGAAGTTTTAATCATTTAATGATTGTATGAAATTTGAGCTACTTTTTGTTGCAATTCTGTGTGTATAAAGCTTATGTTTAGCAGAAAAAGATACTCCTGACACAGAAATCATTAATTGTTAGCTAAACAATACTTGCAAACTCTTTAAAACTTGCTTGTTGGGGAATATTTTTCCATTATATATTTCTTAAGAGGTGTGTTTTTTCAAGAGTCATTATTCTGACTTTTATTTTGTTTGCCTTTAAAAAAATATATTTATTTAACTCCATTAAATTTCATAAACATAAAAACAACTCATGCTTTGGCTGCCTACAAGTAATATTATCTAAGTATAATTAGAAATTATTGATATTTCAACAGGATGATTTACTTGAAACTTGAATATCTTTTAAATTCAGTAGTATGTTTTGTATAATGTCATTATCTACATTAAGTTTCGATATTCAATATGAAAATAAAATCTCAGTTATTCTCTATAGGCATCTCTGAAATGAACAGTTTGCTTCATGTTACCAAGGAAACAGATCTTTGCAAAGATATAAGGCCACTTTGATATCACTGTAAAGCACTAAAGTGGAAATCTTTAGCGTTTGTCAGCCTCTTGAGAGTAAGCAGTTGGCTCTAATCAAAATGAATATAAAATTATTCTGAGCATGTAGAAATGCAGTATTCTTGAAGCAAGCATGCTCACTGGTAACCACACATCTCTTTTTTTTTATGATGATTTGGGACTAAAAGAAATCTGATTGCATTTTATTGAAAGATACATGGATATCTAACCCTGCATATTCCTGAGCATATTTGTTCCTAAAAATTTAAATTGGCACATGTATAACAAGTTGAAAAGTATATATTATTCAATTCAAGGTTATATTGTGAATTGCTCAAGGGGATAAAACTTGTTTATTTTTGAAACACTCTAAGAATAAGGTGATTGGAACATAGGAGGAGGAAAAAACCCCAACCAATAAATATTGCTGTTCAGGGCTACTCTGTGAATTTGCAGAACAATATAAGTCCTCTTGTATGCAATGGCCTCACAGGCATTTGTAGGCAGTGAAATGATTGAGTAAATCTGAAAAATAGTAGAAAAGATCTACAGGGAAAAAATAAATCTCATTTGAAATATAAAGCCATGTTTCTGTGATTATGGAAGGTCAGTTTCTGGTTATTTTTCCTTCAGGAGATTAATACAATAATAATAAAATACTGGACTAAGGATGCTAGCTCTTTAATGTTTCTAAAAATAGTTCTCTGGCTACAGGGGCTAGAAAAGAGTACACATATGTTAAGGCAACATTTTGTCATTGCAGATGCAGACTATAAAAATAAAGAAAAATGTGAAAAATTAGCATCATACACTGACATCTCATCAAGCCTCAGAATCTTTTTGCTTGACTACTCTGCTCTCAATGGAACCTGCTGGATCATGATGAGAGGGAACAAGAACAACAAAGTAAAAAAGTACTTTCAGGGAATGGGTGAGCGAAAAGGAAAATAACAGAAAGAAAATGGAAACCATTTGCAAGGCAGAGCAGTCGAAGCAATGAGGCTTTTAAAGACATAACCTGAAATAATCAGCTACAGAAAGCTGGGAGACAGAGGGTGTGTCCACAGAGGAGTTGCAAATAAGAACCAAGCAGTATTAGAAGTGAAGTAAATAAAAGATAATAAGAACTTATGGCAGTAGAGAGCTCTTGCTTGCCAAGACAGTATGGCTGAGAGTATGTGGTTGATTTTTCTGTAGTTGTGTGCTCCCTTCACTTTCCAGCCTCCTTGTTTATATTCTAGAACATAATGTAAAGATAGGACAGTTAAACACATATAACTTTTTGTAAGTACATTCTGTGAAATCAACACCCGAATACCTGAGTATGTTTGTGTATGTTTTTGGTTACATCTCATCAGTACCATCAGCAGGAATAAGGTCATTGTACGTATTATTGTCACAGTCCAACATTACAGGTAGACTAATGTTAGTATCCATACTGTTTAACTTTATTAGAGCACTTACTACTAAAAATATTTATTACCTTATTTACATATACTCCCAAAGCACAAGAATGTTATTAACATGCCCTCATGTTAAGGATAAATCATTACATACATGTTTCCTTTATACTCTTGCATCTATTGTAGCTTCCTGACAAGTCCAAGTAAATTACTTGTTAGTACCTCAATGAGTTCTTTTTGTAAGCTGGAATAGCTATTGTTGTCGACAGCCATAGGATAAGTAACAAAGCCATGAACCTACACAAACAGGTCCATGAATTGCATTCTAGCCTTATACAATTTCACCTGTATGCAGTATTTCTACGAGACAGAGGAAAATACTACTGCCACTCTGCTTGTCACTGATAAAATAGCATTTAAAATAGCATTTTAAATACCTTGTGTATGGTAACTCCAGTTCAGGAAGTACAGAAAGCCTGCATTAGTACATATTGGGAGATCTCAGTTTTGTTAGGCGATAAAAACCAGTGTTCCAGAGATATATATTTATTCTTGATAGAAAAAGTGAGAGTGAGAGATAAATGGCAAAGAAGGAGACTAAGTATTCTCCAGGTCAATGGTGATACAAGAACAGGAAGGAACTGTTGATTAAAAGAATCTTAAGCTGTAAATCAAAAGAATATTTCAAATATGAAAGGAAAAAAGTTCTAAGAAGAATTTTACAGTGTATCTTAGTAGGTTTCTTAACCGAATTGTGCACTACCAAAAGAAATTCTCTTTGATCTGTGAAATCACTTTCAGCCTTTTCTTCCTATTTAAAATAAGAATCTGATTGGAAGGTGTGCCAGAAAATTGATGGGTGATGGATACCATCCATGTAAGAAACATAGGCTTTTTAAATGCACACACACACAGTCTGCAATATCTACTGCTTATGCATCAGATATATATACATTAAGCTGTATGCATAAAAAAATAAATTCATGTCTTGAAATTAATAAGCACTGAGTTTTAAATACTGAGTTTTAAGCTGGGGCTTACCCCAGCCTTAGCTGTTTAAAAATTAGGTGTCCAGACTAAGTCATGGCTCCTTCCAGGCCCAGTGTAGTCAGCACTGGCAGGATATTCATCCCACCTACCTTATACAACTATTGTAGAGTGAGGTTAATTGTCTTTTTCTTTATCCTAACAACTGCCTTAGCTGGCTGGCTTAAATTAAACATGTAATTTTAACTACTGTCATAAATCAGTAATTTCCCTCTGGAAACTGTAATAGCAACTTTTGAAAATCCCACGTAACATTTAGTGGCAGTAGTTTATTTTTAGTAATAGTTACTCCTCAAGGTATTCAGTTAATATCCACAATGAGACACAACAAACTATAGTCAAAAAATCTCTGCAGTGAATTAGAGATGTCAGCTTTGTGGTGTAAAGAGGAGACTGACTTACAACACCACACTACCTGGTAGAGGCAACATCCAGAGATCAGCTGAATACTTCCTGCTAATAAAGATGCAGCCCAGCATAAATCCCTAAATAGCTTCCCTCAAGTCATCAGGCAGTTGACCACCTATTTTAATGAGCAGAGTCTCTTGTGACATGAACTGTATCTGTGCTAATGAGAAGTGGTTGGAATTCCTATAGGAATGACAATTCTGTAAGCTACATGTCCAAAGCTCACATTTCTACCTAATGCTGGGGGAAGGAGGGCAAAGTGTTAGGATCAGTTATTACAGCTCTGCTTTTATTCTGATAATAAAAGTGCTGTCAGCCAGAGATGATACATGTGATATGTAGA
This sequence comes from Pachyramphus minor, assembly GCA_013397135.1. Lineage (NCBI taxonomy): Eukaryota > Metazoa > Chordata > Aves > Passeriformes > Tyrannidae > Pachyramphus > Pachyramphus minor. Next base: position 57,413 of record VYXB01005613.1, read on the forward strand.
AGACTGTGGTACAGGGTATTTCATAATGATGTATACAGGCACTTCTCTTGGCTAATACAGTATATTCTATAGGGGGAGTAGTGGTGATAATAAAGGGAAGACAATGTTTGGCATGGCTTGTTTGCAGAGAAATTCCAGTCGTATCATGTGTCAGTCACCAGCCAGTACTTTTTGCTAAATATATATTGCAGACAGCATTCAGCTTGCAGCTTGGACAGAGGTAAGTCTTAGCTCTGCCACACAATCAACATCAATGAAATTCCAGAATTCAATAGTATTTCTTAACCATCAACACGTAAGTCTGTGCATTTTAACTTCAGAAAACAATGATAAGCACTTTATTCAAATTTGCTAGAATCATAGAACACTTTGGGTTGGAAAGGACCTTAAAGAACATCTATTTCCAATCCCCTCACCATGTGAAGCGACACCTTCCACTAGATCAGGTTGCCCAAAGCCCCTTCCAACCTGGCCTTGAACACTTCCAAGGATGGGGCATAGGGATGGGGAATTGACTAGTCTGAAGTGGAACATCATGTTCCAAGTGCTAGAATAAAAGCAATAAATAAAATTAAAATAAATAAATAAATCAAAACAATAAAAACAATAAAATAAAAACTAAAACCTGCCTTATTTTATTGTAACAAATAACAATTTAAAAGTGAGAAGGTCATCATCTGTTAGTTATAATTCAGCCCCAGCTCTGCCACACCATCAACAACAATAACATAAGAGAAATCCCTAGTCTATTTTAACCATCACTTCAGTCAGTGTTATTTTAACTTCAGAAGACACTGACAAGTGCTGAGGTACCTGCAGATTTAATGGCTCTATTATTCTCTGTCTAGCAGTATATTTGGCTTCTAATGTTGTTGGGGTATGAAATACTTTTAACAGACAAGTTTTCCCCCAGAACAGACTTTTCTGCTGGAAAAACACAAAGTAGAGAATCTCAGTAACACACCAGCAGGGCACCATGCCAGTATTTTTGATTCGCTCAGGGGAAAAGAAAAAGAGAAAAAAAAAGAAAGAAAGAAAGAAAAATAAAAAGAAAGGGAAGAATGGGAAAATTATAGTGGAAGTATGAGGTAATATGTATTATATTAACCAGACAAACTTCGTGCTGAAAGATTAGTGTACAGAACGACATGCAGAAAGAATCACATGACACTAAGAAATGGAATAACAGAAATAAGATAAATTTTAATAAAACATTACCAGTACCAGGAAATTTGAATAAATTAATAACAAAAATGTAGTGCTTTTTGCATGAAGAATTTTTGCTCCAAAAGAATTTCTGATATAAATTTCATCATATGGAAACCTTATATAGAAAAGGAAATTGCCTAGTGACAAAGTTAAAGCTACTGGTACAATGTGGACCGGAAAAGGATAAATGTAATCCTAGCAATCCAGTGAGATACACTGCAAACAGAGAAGTATAAATGACATAAATGGAAATAAATTGTCCAGAAGTAAAGATAAGCTAATAATACCCAGAAGGTTCTTAAGACAGTTAAACAGGTTCATCATCTTCCATGGCAGAAGTAGAAGGAATTAAGAATGAAAAAACCCAACCAAACAAGAAAATTGGTTTTAAGGTTAAGCTGTGTAAATGAACAACTTTATAGATCAGCATTCTGGGAAAACAAATTACTAAATTTAAGGATTAAGGAGATCCCTTCCAGTCATACATTTGTATTTTGAAGAAGTTGGAAATTATATTCTTGTATGTCAAAGATGACTGCATCTTTTTTCAGCAATATATGCACTGCACCTGGAAAATGTAATGAATATTTTAAGGTACCTGAGAATGAATAAAAGACAATTCATGTGTCTTGTTATTCCAAATGAGATAATAGAAGACTTGGTAACAAATTGCAACAATTATTTTTGAAACTATTCCTACAACATGGTCTATTTCTGCTGTAGTATATGAAACAACTGATTTCTACAACAAAAAATGAGCTCTGTTCAGTCAGAAGTCTTCTAATCCAACCATCAATCTAGCACCATCATAACCACCCATATAGCATATCCCCTTGAATGCTTGGTGGGACAATCCTGGCTCAAATGCAAACATGGTTGAAACTGTTGAATTACAATTTAGAGGTTTTACCAGAAATGTTAACCTTAAGATACAATTCCCATAAATCATGGGGTTTTTTGAAGCCTTTCAGAATTGTAAGCAATGCTTTGGTTTAATTTAAGTAATGATTAAATAGTTTGGGATTGGGGTTAAATTTATATGCTTTAAATGAAAGAGGTAACATTAGTTTGATATCTAGTTCATGTATTCACATACTAAGTACAAGATTTCCTCCTTTGGTACACAGTCCTGGACTCTTTTCAGGTCTTTCAGTTGTTTTGCCTGCTTAATTTGTCTTTAGAACTGTAATTATTTTTGCATTGCTTGTACCTATGATTTATCTTTGGCTTCTACAAGTATTGAACCAGTGCCATCCTCAGTACCATAGCAAAATATTATTTCAGATTTAAAACACTCCTCTGGACTGCAACAACTGTGACATTTATAAATTTTCTCTATTTCCACCATAATGTCCATAAGCCTGCTAGTGAAGGGTGTATGAAATGAGCTAAGAGTACCTGTGTCCTGAGGTTGAGACCACACATCTAAAAGTTTGAAGATTTTACAGAATTCTCTACCTTTAATGACATCGCTGGAAAGGTTTTAGTGACTCATCAGAGATTTTTTGCATTGGATATTGAGAAATACTTTAAAAAACACATGAGTTAAAATAAAGGCCTTGGGCAAGAGCATTTCCTGGGCATTTGTCCAGGTAGGAAGTGTGGTGGCAGTTTGTTTCCACTCATTGCTCACAAATTCTCATGTTTCTAGCAAGAAGACAAGTGAGTTGTGATGGATTTATAGATCTTTAGAGAGGCTTAAAAGTACAACCTTTAATTTCTTTTGAGCTTCAGACATTGTCTTACCACTTTGAAATGGTTACTGCTGCTGCCTAACAGATTTTAAAGAAATTTGCTGACTCCCTGTCTAAGTCCATAGCCTTTGCAGCACATTGTTTGAAGTACATTGTTTCCATGTCCATGTCAAACTGTTATCTGTTATTAGTGTAACAGGAGGAAATGGAAAACAATATTTGCAAATTTTGGAAGCTGTCACATTCATGTCATCATTAATTTTGATTTATTTACTTTTATTCTGGAAGCATTTCTGTAAAGGGTAGGAAGTAGAACTCAGAAAAATGTCAAGTCCTATCAAAAAAAGAGAAGATTATTTAATAGGAGGAAGAGAATGAAAACAGCAATTTAAATGCCAGAACTAATGACAAGTTGTTACCCTGCATAGTCTGTGAAAAACAAGAATGATTGGGATGGGGGTAGCCATGGAGGTGGGATAAACTCAATCAAGTTTTAAGCAAAAATACAGAGAATAAATGTTTACATCTGCAAGTAATACAGGAGCTCTTCTGTGCTCTCTCTACAAATGGGACTGCAATTCACATATTCACTGTTGGGTGAAACACTGCAGACAGTAGTGTTTAGTGGTAGTCTAATCCAGCTTCTTTGGGAATATCTTGCCTGTTTTTTGAGTTCTGTTTAAATAGTTGTACTTCTAACAATGTTTAAGCTAGCTGGTTTAAAAGTTGTTTCAGATAAGACTACTGAACTGTTGTGACAGAAAAAACTTCAGTATAGGCTTTTGTTATGGTTGAAAACTCTTTACTATAAAGATTCCCATTAACAACATTCTCAAAGAAATTTCCTTTTAAACTTTCCTTTTAAACTCAGAAAAACAATAATATTTCTCATAAACAAAGTAGTGTACCAGTGGGAGGAAAAAGCAGAATACCTTCCTCCATGTCACTAGCAGAGGAAAGTTAGAAGTGTACCTTTTTTACTGTCTGCCCTTTCCGAACGTAAGTGAGCAGAAGAAACATTATCAAAGTCTCTGTGAACTGTAAGGCCAAAATTATAAGAGCTATTTAACATTTTATATGAAAGTCAAGCATTTGAAAAGGTAAAATGTGCCCATATGATGGTTCAATAAGAATTTGCTGAGGAAGACTGCTGAATTTGCCTATTCAAAAGAAAATAAAAAATTTAGAGCTAGTACTGTCCCCAACACAATTTCCTCAGTAAGAGTCTTTCTATTAATTTCAATGGGAATTGGATCTATCCTTCTAATCTCTAGGCTAATGAATGATACCAGTCAGTTTTTAAAACCATGATTTATTCTAAATGCAGCCTGCAGAATGTCACCACTGGAGCATTCCTTTGTGTTTAAAATAATGTGTCTTTTCAGACTGAAAATTCAGAATTCATAGTCAGAAGCAGCATTGGACTCATGCTTGTGTTATTGCTCCTCACTTCTAAAGATGTCAGCTTTTAATTGGCCAGAGCATGCTACTGAAATGGGCGGCCAGACTCCCTGGTTGCAAGTTAGGATAACATCTGTCTTTTCAACTCACTTTGGCAAAGGGAGCATGAACAATTTTTTGTTATTCCAAAAGCCCTTGAAGCATGAAGAACACGAAGTTCCAATGAACTGGAACTTCCTCATTCCAGTGATGCTGTGAAAAGTTGATTTCTTTTCTTATCTTTTTTTTTTTTCCTTCTCTGTATTTGGCAATTTTCATGAAACTTTTAAAGTTATTTTGAGACAATCTTACTTGATACATTGGACAGAATTCCCTCCTTGTCACGTTACTTAAATTCTTAAAACTAAATCTTTAATAAAATTGAAAATACTATTTGCTCTCCAAATGATGCTGGCACACTGAAATTAGCATTCAACCAGTCTGTTTGTATATTTTTTTTTCTGTGTGAGGCTTTAAAAACACATGCTACGAGCTGGCTTCTAGTATTTAAAGCTAAATAGAAATATCCTTCCTGAAGTGAGGAAGGGTACGTAATATAAAAGCAGAATGAACATGGTTCTTCAGCAAAGACCAGTCTAACTTTGGTGAGTTTTTGTGTCATAAGATAAACTGAAATGTTGAAAAAAGCAGAGGAGGAGTAGGTAAGACAGTCAGATGTGCAATGAACCTGAAGAAAACCAATTGTAAGGGAGCATGGGAAAGAGCAACTAGTTTCACTGAGGCAGAAGTAATACCACCTAACCTGCTGGGAGTCCAGGCTACTTCCAAAAGATAATTTGGAATGTGCTTTAGCTGCTTATCATCCTCCCACCTGCAACATTGGGCTGGTCTCAACACTGGCTGCCTGCATTGTCAAGGAGCAGTGTCCCCTCTAAAACCTGGAGAACAAGAAAAAAACCTTAAGTCAACAGGGATGGTGAGCAGGTTTTGTTTTTCCTACCCTGAACCTTTCTTCCAGCATAATTTGGATCAGTTAGCCAGAGCTTCTGAAGGTAATTTTCTAAACACTGTTTTTCACTGAAGGACTAAAGGTAGGAACAAACATCATGTACCTCCAGCTGAGGCTGAGATAAAGCATTTCAGGTGCTGCAATACCTTTGAAATGTAGACTTCCAGAAATAACCAAGGACAGTGTTCTTTATGGTGTAATGTTATTACATGTGACACTTCTGTGACAGACCTCTTTTATGTGCTTTTAGCCTATGGCAATATGTTATGGAGAAAAGAATTCACTGACATAGCGAGGAGAAGAAACACAATGCATAAAAAATTGAAATGACAAGGTTGACAAGGTTATTTTGTAGCTTTTGTTGCATTATGATAATAACTAACAAACTGGTATGCTACATTCAAAATTTCTTAGGATAAGCAATGCCTTTTTCTCTCATATTCTCTTCAGTGCATTTCAATATTTGCTTTAGAATCCTTCTCCTTTTCCCCCAGTAGAATAAATCAAACATTTTGTAGTTTGTTCACTACAAAACCCTCTCTGCAGTGCTGTATTTTGGGTCCTCTGTGGGTGTTGGCATGCTTTTTTGCTTGATTTGGTTCTTTGATTGCTTGTTTGTTTATATTATCATGCCTTCTAAATCCAGGAAGGGATAGTACCACACCAGCAACTTCCAGGGTTATTTCTCTATCAAGAAAGGTTCTTTCTCCTTGTGTGTCTCTACACACTTCCCCTCCACCAAGCATCTTCAGTCTCTCTTGCGCTTCTTCTATCTTCCCACTTCAGAGATCTCTTTCTAGCCTTTCCTGGAAAAATACTTCACAAAAGTGGAGGCATACATGATCAGATCCTTTCATTGCTAGGTTTAATAAATGAAGATGGTTTGTGACCCTTGAAGATGTAGACTATTGATGTGATTAGATCTTTGCTTTTTTGTTCTGAAGAAATTCTTGTTTGTTAATAAACTATATAAAACCATAAAATGGAGCAGCATAGGTAGAATCCCCATCAATGGATATTATTCACTGATCTCTACAGACCATTTAAAATTAGTTTGCTTAGAATATTGCTAAAAATTTAAAGAGTAATATTACTAGGAAAAAAAAAATCTCTGAATTCACACGCACAGAGCCATAGACTCTGGAGATCTAGAGAGTCTTTTCTCTCTTTTTTTTTTTTAATAATATAAAAATCTTATTCCATGCAACAAAATATAGAACTAACTAACTCATAACAAGCTTTTGAAGCACTAAGAGATGTGCCATATCTGTCTTGTGCCTGTAACATTTTGTAAACAACTGTGTTTGATATTTGCTGTCGTTTCTTTTATCTTGTAAAATCCACCACAGAGATATGTTCAACAAAATCTGAAAATATTTCTTTTCTGGTTATGGCAATCACATTGTATCATTAGCAAAATTTTTCCTAGTAATGATGCATCATTTCAAGTGATACATTCCCGATAAGGGAATCATATACACTTATGGCAGATTTTGCAGTTGAGATTTAAGATCAATAATTTCTAAAAGCATCAGGAAGCATCTGTACCATACAAGTGCGCACACACACAAACAAACAAAGCAAACTGGAAGAATTATCTGAAAAAAAACTATTAAAAAAGTCTTGATCATTGTCAAAGAAGTCTATATGTCTCTGAACAGTCTCCCGTTCTTGTTCTGTGAAAGATACACAGACAACACAGTGCATCTGTATTAAAATATTTGATAGTTCAAAATATTTCATACTCACTTTTTGTACTCAAAATAATATTAGTCTTAACTTGTATTTCAGTCATAAAAAGCCTTTTTTTAAATCTAAGATGGCTTTCTAATTTACATGTATTAGGTTTTTTGTTTTCAAAACATCCCCAATTGGTATAAATGATAACGCTAGTAAAGATATTTGTAAATTTGCCTTTCTGTCGTGCATAAGATTGCATGTGTAGATAATAGTCTGAAGAAAACATGCTGGCTCTTGAACCTGACTGTGGAAACTATGCAGGTTGTATGACCTGCTTCAGAAACCTTGAACTGAGCCTGTAATCTTTTCAGGATATCATCTTTCCCAGAGCCTGCTGAGGAGCTGTTAGGAGGCAACCAAAGTGTGAGGGAAGTGAGGTTGCAGCAGCAAGAGGACGACTACATGAAACCATCAGGATATTACTCTTCCTGGACTTATGGAAGCACCAGGGACTCTAGAGCATGAGTTGTAACTGGAATTCATGGGATGTTTGTGTTATTTGTGCCTGAGCAGGGACTGTTAACACTGTGTGTTTGTGTAGCACAGTATTTAAGGGTGAAAACTAGAGAAATTTCAAACACTAGATGCCATACTGGAAAGTCAAAGGTAGTTTGGGTATATCTCAGCATAGTCTCCAAATTTGAGCCTTGTTACTGACCTGTATGGGGGAAACCATCCGTAATGAAAAAGTTTATCTAGTGAATAATCTGTAGATTATACTAAGCAGTATATGCTATATCTGAAAAATGCTTTTTTCATCTTAATCTTAAGTGCAAAAAGGCTGAAATTCACTATTCTATCCTAAAAGTCAAGATATGCATAGGTGATTTACTGTTTTCAATTTTTTTTTTATAGCTAGTATTACTTGTCTGCTGCATGAAAATGTTGTCTTCCTCTTATAGCACCATTAAGTACACTTGATTATACTGACAAAGCAAAGGACTCACATGTGTTTTCCTGATATCTACTATACTTCTGGGCATACAAATATTAAAAATAAAATAAAATAAATTAGAAGAATAATTGCGGTGCATTGTTCTGGTCCTTAATCTTAAATTCAAAAAACAAGAATGGCCAATGGCCATAGCTTAGTAAGTGGTATGATGGATTATAAGGTAGATTAATTGAAATGCTAGACTTTTCTTTTTGATATGGTATAATACAAAGCTGGATAAACTAATGAATTACTATGAATATTACCAAGAAAAATCACTGTATCTTACTTCTGATTACTTAAGAAAATAGTACTTTTATTTATAAGAGAGGGAAAAAGATAGATTGTATGTGTAGTTTTCTTAAAAAATGTGCAGCTGGCAGAAAGCAGAAACTTTGCAGTGTTTGTTATGGCAAATTTTATTATGGGACTTCTCTGCAATTAAGGCTAAAAGGAATGAACAGCACAGGAATTATGATAAGATTGACAGCATCTTGATCTACCCAGGTATTATTTTCTCTTAATACTATTTCCATGTGATGAAGTCTTCTTTGATGTGGGAGTTGAGCAGACAATCCATTTCAAATTAACTGAAGGAGCAGTAAATAGTCCAGGATTGTAGTGGGTTGATCTTGGCCAGATGTCAGGTCCCCATTAAAGCCACTCTCTCACTCTCCCTCTGCAACTGGACAGAGCAGAGAGAAAAAAAACAGCCAAGGATTCACGAGTTGAGATGAGAGCTGAGAGAGGTCAGTTACTGATCACCTTCATGGGCAAAACAGACTCAGAGTGCGGATAGTACTTAAATTTATTACTAACAGGGTAAGAGCCAAAGAGTGAGAAATAAAACAATTTTAAAAATCCCATCCCCCAACCTTCCTTCCTTCCACGTTCTCCCTCCTCCCCCCCCCAGCAGTGCAGGGGGATGGGGAATGGAGGTTACAGTCAGTTGTTGTTTCTGCTGCTGCTCAGAGAGAGGAGTTCTTCCTCTGCTCCTGTGGGGTCCCTCCCATGGGAGACAGTCCTTCATGGACCTCTCCACTGAGAGTCCATCCCATGGGCAACAGCTCTTCATGAAACTGCTGTCCCTTGGGTCACTCCTCAATGGTGTGCAGTCCTTCTTGAATGAGCTGTACCAATGTGGGTCCCCACAGGGGTCACAAGTCCTACCCAGGAAAAACCTGCTCCAGCGTGGGCTTCCCACAGGGTCACAGCCTCCTTTGTGCATCCACCTGCTCCAGCATGGGCTCCTCCATGGGCTGCAGGTGGGTCTCTGCAACCCAATGATCCTCCATGGGCTGCAGGGGCAGAGCTGCTCCACCAGGATCTGCACCACGGGCTGCAGGGCCTCAGCTCTGGCACCTGGCGCATCTTCTCCCCCTCCTTCTGCAGTGACCTTGGTGTCTACATTATTGTTCACATGTTCTCACTCCGCTCTTCCCTAGTTGGAGTTCTTTCTGAATAATAGCTTCTGTTCTTAAATATGTTATCACAGAAGTGTTACTGTTATTCCTAATTGGCTTGGCCTTGGGCAGTGGCAGGAAGTCTGTCCTGGAGCTGGATGAAATTGGCTCCACGGGACAGGGGAAGCTTCTCGCAGAAGCCACACCTGCAGACCAACCCCCCTCCCCTCCGCTAGCAAAGCCCAGTCACCCAAACCCACTACAAGGGTTTAATGAGTCATATGAAAGCATGTTAGCCAAACTTTTGAAAGTCATCCCTCCATTCTTCTTTCATCACTGACTCTTTAGAAACAGCTGGGTAATTCAATCATGAGAGTTCAGGTCTTAACTTGTTTCTTCAATGAAGTCCTGTGAATGTTTTCAGTTTTATTTTCAGTGGACATTAATGCACATCCTCTGGAAAGCTACTGCCTCATATAGTTTAACACTTGGACATAAGTGGCAACCATCTGTTCAACAGAGCAGTCCTCATCTGAAGACTATATTGTGTGGGGTTTCTCTCCTTTCATAGAGATATTTTGAATTAAAAGCAGTTACTTTGACTCATGCTAGTCTTTCAATTTTTGTCAGACCTTTAATTTTTGAAGATAGAGATCTATGACCTTAAAAAACCAAACCAAAAATCCCAATAGCAACCTTTTTTAAAAGAATAATTAACCTAGTAGTAACTGCTATATGCTTATGTACAAAATGTTATTCTCTTAACATGCTTTCATATCTCTAAAATTGTGACTGGCAGATTCTGGGACAAACTTTGATGGACAGAAGATTCCTAGTGCAAGTCCTTACCCTGGCTAGCATGCTCAATTTTGTTAGTTCCATTTGTGATGAATCTGGGGAACAGTTTAGGTCACTAAATCCCTTCATACCACTCTGCATTCTGTGTTGTCACATCACTAAGCTGTCCAGAAATGCTATGCTAGTTTTACTTTCATTGTTGCCTTTACTTTCATGATTGCAAGAGAGTCAACAGAAAAACTATAGAGTCACATCCAATAATGTAAAGAGCTGGGCTGGTAACAAATCACCACTGCAATGTCCTTTGGGAGTAGGTCACTAGCCAGAATCAGATGAAAATGAACACTGAGATGATAGTTGCTAATACCTGGGAATGATTCCTAGTAGACTGCATAGGATACAAGGTGAGAGCCACCTTCCTACACATTCATGCTCTCCTAAGTATGTCATTACCTTGGGCTGCTATCCAGCAGTGTGTGTGTGAGAATAACTTCGTGCTCTATAAAAGCTACACGAACAGCAGAGATATTTGGCAAAGCTATGCTGGAACATCCAAAGGGTGAAAGCTGTGAAAATTTGACATGTTTGCTAAATAGGTCTCCTCTTGTCCTAGTCAGTTAGAAAACCTGCCAACTGTTACAGCATATATGGCACAGAGACTTCAAAGACATCCATACGACTAATCTCTCACTAAACATGGAGACACCTGTAATTTTTCCAAAGAAAAATGATGGTAGGAAAATATTTAGCCTTCATCTGTTGTACAACATCAATTTTGGAGATCTGTTTTGATTTAGCAATGATCTAGCTCAATGCTTCCTAAGTTGGTCGTATCTAAACCTTACACATAGGCTTTTGATTATCATGAGGCAATTTTCCTTCACGCTGGCATTTTAAACCGAAGTGGGTTTAGAAATGCAAGAGAGTGTCTGGAGAAGCCTGGATAACCTTCATAGTATCTATGAATGACTTAAGAGCTTTAAGAATGACAAGTAGATTTTAAATTTAGTGAAATTACCATGCTTTATCTTTAACTGAGCAAAGGATACGTAGTTTATGTTAATGCAATAAAAATACTTTTTCAGTGTATTTGTTAACATGGCATAGATGTAGACAAAATATTAAGCATGTTTTGTTATTTTGAATGAAACAATGTGAGATGAAGCTACATGGAGACCAAATACGTTGTGAAATGTAAAAAGTTAATATTTGACAAATAGAGTCACCTTCTGCACTTGAATGTAAGCAAGGAAATGCCTACAAGGAACAATTGTAGAGAAATCCCCCAGAGCCTCCTGGAACATAACACACTGAGATGCCTTTCTAAAGTGCCTGTACCCTAATACAGGGAGTATGGGGAATAAACACACTGAGTTAGAGATCTGTATGGGCTACAGTTTTGTTGGGATCACAGAGGTACAGTGGGATGACTCTCATGACTGGCGTGTTTCAATTCTATCAACTTCTACAATGAAGTGGGTCAACTGGTAAATGAGAGGGCAGCAATGGATATTGACTACGTGGACTTCAGTAAAACCTTTGACACTGTCCCTCATAGAAAAGCTGCTAAAGTATTGGCTGGATAAGGAGAATGTACAGGGAACTCAAAACTATCTGGGTCTGGGTCTTGAGTCTTGAATGTCTGGGTCTAGAGGTGGTGGCACAAAGACTAGTTGGAGGCCAGTGACTAGTGGTGTATCCACTAGTCCATAAGGGTCAGTGTTGGGTTCAGTCTTGTTTAATATCTTCATTATGGGCCTGCTGATGACACAGAGCTGGAATTAAAGGATGATAAGCCAGGAGGTCATGCTGCCATCCAGAGGGATCTTGACAACCTGAAGAAATAGGCTGAAAGGAACCCCCGTACGTCAACCAGGAGAAGTGCAAAGTCCTGCACCTGTGGAGAAGAAACCCCAGGCACCAACAAATTTTGGAGGCTATGCAGCTGGAAATCAGCTAACAGAAAAGGTACTGGGGGTCCTGGTGGACACCAGGTTGCACATCAGCCATCAATGTACTCTTATCATAAAGAAGGTGAAAGATATCCTGGGCTGCATTACAGAAAGTCTTACCAGAAGTCTGAGAGGGGTGATCCTTTCCCTATAGCTGGCACTGGTGAGGCCATACCTGGAGTTCAGTGTCCAGTTCTTGGCTCTCCAGTACATACTGGAGAGGCTCCAACAAAGGGCCACAAAGATGATGCAGAAGCTGGGGCACATTTCCTATGAGAAAAGACTGAGAGAGCTGGAACTCTGTTTAGACTGGAGAAGAGAAGCCTCAGAGGGGATCTTATTAATAAACATGAGTAACCTGATGGGGAGGATGCAAAAAGGATGAAGCTAAGGTCTTTTCAGCGCCGTCCAGTGCCAGGGCAATAGGCACTGGGCACAAACTGATACACAGGATGTTCCCTCTGAACATCAGGAAACACCTTTTTACTGTGAGCATGACTAAGCACTTGCATAGGCTGCCCAGGAGGCTGTGGGTTCTCTGTCCTTGGAGATCTTCTAAAGGAATCTGTAATGTGGTCCTGGGCAATCATATTTACATGGCCCTGCTTGAGCAAGGGGGTTTGACCAGGAGTCCAAAAGTCCCTTCCAACCTCAGCCAGTCTGTGATTCTGTAATAATATTGCATCACCACAATTTCTATGATACTGTGAGAGTTTAAGGAGAGTACAATATCTGCAAATAAAATGAGATCATTCAAATAGATTATAATGAACCAGTGATTAAGATGATTATAAATAGCATACTGGGGAGATACAGTAGTTTTCCTGTAAATGAGGTCTATGAGGAATTTTGATGTTGCCAAGACAGATTTGTTGCATGCATCATAAATACTCAAGTTTGTAAGAAACTAATAGATTTTTGTAATGAGAACTCTTTAAAATGTGGCTTGTTCTTTATATCATGAAGGATGAAGTATTTTATCTACCATTTTATTACTTTTTTAAATTGTTTGGAGTGACAAAACCTTTTACAAAACATATTCAACTGTTCTCTCTTTATCTAGTGGTAACTTAAAGAAAAAAATTGGTCCTTCATACTCAGCATGGGTAAGTAAACCTCTACTCATCATAAGCTTTCATTTAAACACTAGAGTTTTATGTATTATAGTGATACTTACTTTATAAATGCTTTGATATGCAGAGAATACTTAACTACTGGCATCTGAGCAACTATTCTCTGACACACTCAAACTCTGTAGGTTTCTTTTATGCTGAGACCACCTTATATCTCTCTGACAGCATGAAGTGGACACACCACATTTATATTCGTTTTAGAGCTTCTCATCACTGCCAAGTTGTTGTAAAGTTGCCTTAGTTTTGATCTGCACTCCAAAGTCCTGTCAGGCATATAAAATACTAAATGGGAATCGGTAATAATTCAGATACCAGCCTTGAATATTTGGCTGAAATTTTAAGAAAATAAATATTTCCAGTCTAAGTCAATTTCCTTATGAACCACCTTACATGAAGGATGAAGTACATATATTGTGATAGCAAGTTTGGTGGGTGCTGTGAAATGTAGTCTTGAGGGTTTTGGTTTACTTTTGAAGTTTTACTCTCTGTAAAATACCTTAGAAAATACTGAATCAAAAATGGTAAACATTGAACTATGCAGGCAGGGTACACTTGTAACACCTCATGTGCTATGCAGAAAGATATGGCTGTATTATTCTGGTCTTTTAAATATATTTTATTAAATACTTGGTATTAGAAGAAAATATCCCCAGGGAGTTTGTCTTCTTTAGAAAACAAGTTTCAATACATTATGTAGAAGAGTAGGGCTCAGGCTTATTACTAAACCATATAAACTTACGTAACTGTAATGACATAAAACAGGGAAGAATTTGAATACTTGCACGCAATTAGGCATGATGTAAAGCATGTTTTATATTCCCCAAGTTGGAAGAAAATTCACATTAAAGATTGTGAAAAGAGGGCTTGCTTAGAAAATACAGTAATATTATAAAAACCAGGGTTTTTTCTTTCCCTTTTTTTTTTTTTAAGTATAATTTTTCCGTCCATCACTTTTTTATGTAAGACCTTGCAGGACTATGAACTTTCACGGTAGTTATAAACTGAACATCAGTAAACAAATGTGGATACAAGGAATCTAATTCTCATAACAATTTAATTCAGTAAAACATAGGGGGTAATGGATAGAACAGGAAGAATTTTGTATCATTCCATTAAGTATGTAAACAAACTTGGATGCTTTTCTCAGTAACAAAACCAAAAATATTCTGAACAGGAAAACAACAAGCAACCCATATGATTTTTTCATAGTCCTTCACAGCTTTCTCACATTTCACAGGATTCAATCATAACATATTACTTTCACTGCTATAGGAGTCTGTATTCCTATTCCTAATGAGATTTTATCTTGTGCAAACATTCTGGAGTTGCTAGACTTCTTCAGCTGTTTTTTATTATCTGTTCAGCTATATCAAATTTCTGCTTCAAAGCAAATATACTTCATGCTTTCTCAATAACTTTCTTTAGCATGGAGAAGAAATACATGTGAATGATTGATTATTTCATATCAAATATATGTCCCATTGCATGATTTCTGACCAGTTTTTAAGACTGAGTTCTTTTTGATGTTTGTGTTACTTAGAGCTCTGGGCAACACCCGTCACTGTAGTTCACAAGATGGATCATTGTAACTGTTATTATGTCAACTGTGTGCAGTTTCGGAGAGCCACTAATGTAAATGTTGTATGGTTTATTGCTTCATAGAAAAATGAGCTTCTTAATGCAGCACAGCTCTGGTTATTCTTCATTACCTGAAATACTGTGGAAGAGCTTGTATGTCTAATGAGAATTATAGATTCAGTGCAGAGTGCACAAAATATAATTATCACTGTTTCCAGACTTAAAGGGGTCTTATTCATCATGTGCAAAAATATTCAAGCAACATTAATGAACTTTATTCTTACTTATTACACTGACTGCATAGAAAAATACATAATATTAATGCAGGAAACATAAATTTTACATTTCCATAGGTCTTTTCTGAAACGTTTGATTTTGAATGAAGGTGAAGCTCTGTAGGGCAGAACCTTATGTCTGTATACAAGTATTTTCTATTTTTCTTCTTCTGTTTCTGTATAGAAACACGTATTATTGATGAGAACAAATACAACCTTGTGTTCCATTTTCCAGTAATGTGGTAAAAGAAGACTAGAGCTAAGAATCTAAATATCTCATAAATGCATAGAGGATGCAGAACACTAGGAAAAATTTAGATAATTCTTGTCCACCGTTTAAGTGGAATTGTTGTTGTTTATACATGTCTTTTCTTCCATAATGATCTATTTATTCAGAAATCTGGCTGGTGCTTATTCATGTCATACAGCATGACCACTTCTCAGATGAGAATAAGTAACAGATACCCATCATGTTCTAGAGTTGTGGTTACCATTATGGCCTTATCATAGACTTTTTAGGAAGAATCTAGAGGCTTTAAGTATCTTCATATATTTTCATAATAAAGTGGTACAAGAAAAAGGCAGAAAAATCTTACAGAATTAAGAGAGTATTCTGATAAATGTGTTTTTGTTTTAATTATATGCCCATCTTGGACTCAATGTGACACGAATTTACACACATTCAATCATGGGCGAGTGGCAGCTTTTCGGAAGGACTAGAACGAAAAGACCTTAAATTGTTTAGAATTGCTTTCGCTTTACTAGGGTTTTCTTGGTTCAGCTTTAGTGTGCTTTTTTTTTGTTAACTTATATTAATCTCAGTCTTTTAGAGATATTCTCTTTAATTGCTGGAGCTAATCTCTGAAATGAAAAGCTGTGTAACCACTACAAAAGATCCACTATATAAGACCAAAATGTGTGACTGTGTTGTTAGCAACCACAGAAGTTTACTGAGATGAACTTCCAACTTTGCTTCAGTGCTACAGCGAAAATGGCAGGAGTGGGGAACTTTACCATGTGATGCTAAGTGTCTCAAGTTTCTCACAGATTTAAAGGTAATTTTCCTCTGAGCTATATAAAGGAGCTAAGCAAATAGAATAAAAATGCCTTTATGATGTGGAGGTACTCTAGGAATGAGAGAGGGAGAAGATTTTCTGTTGAGCAGCTAAGGGAACCCACCACTTGAGAAAGGAAGAGACCAGATTCCAGTCTAATAGATATTAGTATAATAACAACAACAGCAATAATAAATCTTAAATCCTATACCATATCTGAATATTTATATTGCACTGCAGATAGGACTCAGACTTATCTTTCACTCACCTTTTGCTAAGATAAGTGAAATAACCACTGATTTTATTTCCATGCTTTCTCCTCTGGTCTCTCGCCATATGATCAGTGAATTATTCCATGGAATGATGAATGGCTTACTGGAAAGGGTATTGTGAGATCTACTCAGAATATTCTTTAATATGGTAAATGATTTGCTGTCCATGTACACAGGTACTAAAGGCTCCAACACCATGCATCAACTGCCTCACTACAGTAACAAAAGTTAGGTGACACATAGGTTTTGAATTCTTTTTCTGATTTGGTCGTTACCTATAAAACAGTTAATGAACACAGGATGAATTTTAAGAAATTGAAATTAAATAAATATAACTGCTGAATTGTGGAATTTATGTCTGAATATGCTTGGAAGCTTTTCTTTCCTCGGATATGCAGTACAGATACTACAGGTTTATGAAAAACCTTGTGATCTGTTATAGTCTGTCAGTAACCTCAATAATATGTTTACAGACCTTTTGTCCTTCAAGGCATTAAAGTCAAAACTTCATGGATGATATAAAAAGGCAACTTTTCCTCTATTTATTCTTTTTATGATCTCTGTAGCTAGAAGTAAGCTATTTTTTGAGATTAGGTGCTCTGTGGCCAGAATAAAACTGAATAGGGTAGAGCTAAGAATGCTATGCACTAACTTCATCAAAGCCAGTGACATTACTTCTACCAGGTAAAGAAACAAAAGTATTGCACCAGAAGAGGTGTTCATGGAAAATTGCATTATATGGATGCATTTCATGTAAATGGATGTAGTGCTTGTATCCAAGCTAATAAAGGAGTGCTAAATCACTGAAACAAGATAACAATTCTTGAGAGTCCATCTCTACTTTAATCTGGTTGATTGTCACAGAAACATAAGTACCTGCCTAGGTTTCCAAAATCTACAGCAGAAGAGTAACAAGGGGTACATTGGGGGAGGAAGGGCGAGTCACAGAACAAAAAACCCTTAGTGGTTTGTCACTCAGACATATTCACTTATCCTTAATTAACATAGTACCCTGTTCACTGGTGTTGCTGGTACTTGCATCACAAAGCACTACAGAAGAGATTTATATAACAGCCTAATAAATTAGAATTTCCAAGTGACATTGGCTCTTTTTTCTCTCTTGTAAGCAGAAAAAAATGCAAATTCAGATGATAAATCTATAGAATGAAGTCACTTCACAGATGTGTTAAATCAAATTAAGAGTGCTTTTATAATATTGAGCAAATGGCAGCTGTACAAAATTACTCATTTGCAAGCCTCATCTATTATAGTTAATTTTGCTGACTTCAAGTACTTAATTTACATTTGTTAAACTAGTGAAATAATGTAGGAGGCGGTACGAATGGTATGTTTGTTCATATTAGAATTTATCATGTAGCTTAGGATACAAGTGTTTTGCCCACTTTGTCATTTCCTTAGGCTCTCGAGAGCTTTAATCAATTAAATGGAATTGCTAAAAGGTATCTTTGAGACTTATTTTAGAGACAGAATCTACTTTTTAAAGGACAATCAGACTGTGGTAAAAAAGTCTCAACAAGACAACACAAAAGATAGTAGAAAGTTCAAGGCTGTCTTAACTGCTTTGGTTTCTGAGACCTCAGAAAGGGTCTCAGCTTCTTGATCCTATCCTATGGGTTTACTTTTTCTTTGGAGCATGCCAAATAGAATTAAAAAAATTCACAATTCCATTATTATTTGTATGGCTGATGTTGAAACTAGAAGGACACCTAATCTTTTGGGTTCTTTTTTCTAATGATGCAAGCTCATACTCATATTTTAGGATGATATATGTAAGGGTTAGTTTTGGACTCTGTAGAGATCCAACCACATATGTAGCAGGTAACCTTCTCCTGTATTAGATTAAAATTAATTCTGGTGCCAGAGTCTGTTTGAAATATTCAGGTGCTCACATTTTATTGACCTTGGGGGGAAAAAAGGAAATGGGTTTTCTGATGTGCTATTAGACCTTTTTTTTCAGGACTGGTTGAAGTGTATAAACTGAAGAAAACTGCAGTTAAAAAAAAAAAGGAAAAACCCACTGCTCTTAATATATAAACACAAAGTCAGGTCATAAAATTTTCTCTGCAAAAAGTTCTTCCAGCAAAAATACAGAGTTTTAGATATTGCTTGGCAAAGGGAAAATAAAGACATCCACTGAAGACAGTATAAATCACATCAAAATATTTGGTTAATGACATTGGTTAGTTACCATCTTTTCTAAGGTCACTTTTGTAAACCAGAACATTTTATATAAGAACAAAGAATACCCAGAGGTGGTTTATGAAGTTAGTAGGTCTCAGTGTTTCTGTTTTCAAAATGCTTTTTCATTCTTTCACTAATTCCTAATATTTTGTTTTGCTTAATGACTACCACCCAGCACTTAGTTACTGTGGGATCATGATACTATCACATCTTTCAGATTACTCATTAAAGATGACTTCAGAAACAACAATGATGTGCAGGGTTAGTGTTATTTTTACTCCTGTGCACCATTTTTCTTGTTTCGAATTTCATCTGCCATCTTATTAATGTCTTCAACAAAGGGCTGTCAAGCACTGGAACAGGCTACCTAGGGAAGTCGTGTGGTCACCATCCCTGAAAGTATTTAAAAGACATGTAGGTGTGGCACTTAAGAGCCCTGGTAAGTTATACAAAGTAGATTACTTACATACTTGCTGACCACTTCAGTGAAGGACAAGAGGTTTGTAGAATAGGAATTTCCTTTGCAGAACTTTTACTGCCTCTAGCATAGAAACTTGTATTAATCTAGTTCACTAATTCTGTCCTTTTATTGAAATGGCAGTAGACAAAGTGGATGTGCGTTTGCTGCTAATTAATGTGAAAATCTACTTTATGGTGTTAATCTTAGTGGATCTTTTCTTGATAAATCATTAGAAATCTGCAGGAGTTTAGAATAACATGAGCAAGAGACATACAGACAGTGCAAGCTGACATTTCATCAGTCACTCTGAGTTAAACAGAATAACAAGAAACCACCACAGACAAGAAATTTCAAATGTGGAACTGTGACTTTTCAATTGTCAAGTTTTAAAATAAGTTTGACCAGAAGCAACTGCCTCATACAAATACTTCTGTAAAACTGTTAAAATACTATTAGAAGGAACTATAGACTGAGATGGTATACCTTCTTCACTTTTTTCTCTTGCAGAAGAAAGCTGAAACTTTATATTACAGAATCATAGAATATGCTGAGTTGGAAGGAACCCACATAGATCATGGAGTCCAACTCCTGGGCTTGCAGAAGATCATCTGCAAACCTCTTCTCTGTATCCTCACTCTGTCAGAGTTGGTGCTGTGACCACTTCCTTGGGGAACCTGTTCCAGTATACAACCACACTCTAGGTATAGAACCTTTTTCCAATACACAAACTGACGCAACTTCATGCTATTTCCTTGCATTCTGTCACTGGTCACCACAGAGGAGAGATCAGTGCCTGCCCCTCCTCTTCCTCTCACAAGGAAGTTGTAGACTGCAATGGGGTCTCCCTTCAGTCTCCTCTTCTCCAGGCTGGACAGAACAAGTGACCTCAGCCACTCCTCATACATCTTTCCCTCTAGGCCCTGCACCATCTTCATTGCCCTCCTTTGGACACTCTCTAAGAGCTTAATATCTTTCTTATATTGTGGTGCCCAAAACTGCACATAATATTCAAGGTGAGGTCACCCCAGTGCAGAGCAGAGCAGGACAATCCCCTCCTTCGACCAGCTTGGGACGCTTTGCCTGATGCCCCGCAAGGACAGGGTTGGCTCTCCTGGCTGCCAGGGCACTGCTGACTAATATTCAGGTTGCTTTTGACCAGGACCCCCAAGTCTCTTTCTGCAGCACTGCTTTCCAGCATCTCTTTCCCCTGTCTGTATGTACACCCATGTTGCCCCATCCCAGGTGCAGAATCTGACACTTTCCCTTGTTGAACTTCATATGGTTGGTGATTGCCCAGTTCTCCAATTTGTCGAGGTCTCTCTGCAGGGCCTCCCTGCCTTCCAGGGAGTCAACAGCTCCTCCCAGTTTTGTGGCATCTGCAAACTTGCTTAATCTCCCTTCCAGTCCTGCGTCCAAGTCATTTACAAAGATGCTGAAGAGCAAAGGGCCCAAAATGGAGCTCTGTAGAACCCCACTAGTGACAGGTAACCAGTCTGATGTTACCCCAGTCACTGTTATCCTCTGTGCTCGACCTACGAGCCAACTGCTCACCCACCACATGATGTGTTTATCCAGCTACATGCTGGACTTTTTGTCTAGAAGGATCCTTTGGGAGACAGTATCTAAAGCTTTACTGAAATTCAAAAAGATTACACTAACTGGCTTCCCTTGATCAGCTAAGTGGGTTATCTTGTCATAAAAGGAATTCAGGTTGGATAAGAAGGACTTTCCTCTAATGAAGCTGTGCTGGCTGTGTTGACTTTCAGGTGTTTTTCAGTACTTCCCAGAATAATCTTCTGCATAACTTTACCAGGCACTGAAGTGAGACTGACAGGACCTTAGTTTCCAGGGTCCTCCTTCTTGTCCTTAAACTAGGACAATGTTCACCATCTTCCAGTTAGCTGGGACCTCTCCTGATTCCCAACATTGCTCCAAAATCATCAAGAGAGGTTTTGCAATGACACCAGCCAGCTCTTTGAGGATTCTGAGATTAATCCCATCTGACCCCATAGCTTTGCAGGGATCCAGGTGGAGCAGCAGATCCTGCACAACTTGAGTGTCATGTGGGAGTTGATCATTCTCAGAGTCATGACTCTCTAGCTCAGGACACTGACACCCCCTTGGTCTGCCATCCATATTGAAGATAGAGGTAAAGAAAGCCTTAAACACCGCTGACTTGTCTCTGTCCCTGTTTGTGAGGTGTCCATTCTCATCCTGTAATGGGCCGATGATATTTTACTGCCTATTGCCATTAATGTATTTGAAAAAACACTTTTTATTATCACCCACATTTCTGTCCAGCTTTGACTCCAGGTGAGCTTTGACTGCTCAGGTTATCTCCCTGCAGTGGCAAGCAGCATCTCTGTGTTCTTCCCATGTCACTTTACCTTGCTTCCACTGGGCATATACTTTTGGGTTTTTTTTTTCTTATTTCCGAGAGGATCCCTGCTCACCCAAGCTGACCTTCTGCCTCACCTGTTGCAATAGTACTTGATTTCTTTATGCATAGTGCATTGTTCTCATCTAATCTACTCGCTTTACACATGGCTACATGATAAACTTCAGATTAAGTTATTTATAGTTTACTACCATGAATGCTTTGTATTTCTGGGATTAATTTCTAGTATCTTCTTCCTTGGTCTCTAAATATTTGGGGGGGATTCAACAAGCAATTTACATGCATGTCAGCAAAATGGACTTTTTGTGGGTAAAATAATCCGAAACATTTAATGGGTCAATATTGGGTGGGGAATAAGAAAATTTGAAATATGATCATTGTTTGTATTTTCCTCTCTATTATTGTTTGTGAGTCTTGCTCATCAAATTTTAGTCTTCTTTGCTAGGGTCTAATACTCTGAATTCTGCTAAAATGTTTATAGTACAGTAAGTCTCTCACGAATCCTGTCTGGACATTTTAAGAACATCCTGAATATAAATACAAAATAACAATACTGTTGATGTTGACAGTCCTATACTTGAAGTTATACCAGAGATTCTGAAGTCTTTCAATTAGTGGTTTTTCTCAGCTTTAGAATGTTTATATTATTGACATGAATATTCTGGGTCCTTTCATCAATGTATTAAACACAGAAAAAATACAAATTGGGACAAATCTGTTGTCTTCAAGAAAATCTGCAATATAGGGTGATTTTTTCCAAAGCTTAGACAACTACTTGTCTCAACTTTGACTTCACATATAAGTATCTCAGCATCTTTGCATAACCCTGATGCTGCCATAAACAGTTTTAAGTTTATAATAGAAGAGGGAAAAGATAATTGGTTGTTTCATAATACATTTTCAGCTGTCAGTTTGAAGAACAGTACAGAAGACCAACTCCACTAAACGCAAACTTGAAGTAGCATTCAAGATTCTGAATTTTCTTTCAAGGATGCTGCTAGAGTTCACTACTTACAAAAAAGAAAGGCACAGCCAGGCATACACAGATACAAGAAAGCTGAACAAAGAAAGAGAGGAGAACAAAATAAAGATATAGATAATGTACTATCTCCAAGAAATGCGGATGCCGTCTTTTTACAAAAATCTATCTGCATGTTGTAGGTAATTCATATATTGTGAAAAACAGCCCTCTGGAAGTTGTGTGATGTAAAAAGAGTGTAGGAATGGTGGTTTCAGGTGGCAGTAAGAGATAAAGAAGATAAAACTTCAGACAAAGGAGAGTGACTTTTTAATATTTGTGCTAAATAAGGAAAAAAAAATCATCCAAAATACAAAAGGTGGTTAAAGCCCTACAGAACTTTGTAATCTAAATTCTGACATACACCATAATAATGTTAGAATAAATACCAATTAATGATGTGACTTTTTTTTAATTTAGTATAGATTTGTCAATGGGTGTTTTCATATAAAAGTTCTCTCTCTTTTTTTTAATTAATTATAAATGGCGTATTTAAAATCATACCTTATTTCATGAAAAAGATTAAGCTACTTGTGGTTTTGCAATGCTGCTAGGTTATCACCAGGAGCAGTCAGCATACATGAGCTGACACATTGATTATATCAGCATGATTAGTAATAGTAAATAGTGATCAGGAGTTGCTCATCTTAGTCCTACAGTGGACTAAATGAAGAGGATGCTGCAGTAGTGCAGAGCTTCACATCTGTGACCAGGTTGTGCCTGAGGATGGTCTCCTACAAATGCACTGTTGCAGTCAGGCCAAGACTATAGAAACAGGCTACAGAATTATGAAATACTCTAAATCTGAAATGTAAGGCCTGTAAAAATCTTTGAGAATGCTTGAAGCAATGAGTCAAATCAGTAACAACCAACCAAAGAATAGAAAAAGCATAGCTGAAAATTCCACATTATGTTCCAATCCCAGGAAGGGCAAATAACCAGGCAAGAAGTCAATAGGGTGATTCAGACATATATATGAAGAGTTTAAAATCATAGAATCATAAAATGGCTTGAGCTGGAAGGTACCTTAAAGATCAGCTAGTTCGAACCACCTGGCATGGGCAGGGATATCACTCCAATCTGGCCTTGAACACTTCCAGGGATGGGGCATCTACAACCTCTCTGGGCAACCTGTTCCAGCGCTTCACCACCCTCTGAGTAAATAATTTCTTTCTAACATCTAATCTAAACCTGCCTTCTTTCAATTTAAAACCATTGCCCCTTGTCCTCACTATCTGCTAGTATAAGAAGCCCCTCTCCCTCCCTTTTATAAGCCCCCTTCAGGTACTGGAAGGCCTCAGCGAGGTCTCACTGAAGCCTTCTTTTCTCCAGGCTGAACCCCAGCTCTCTCAGACTGTCTTCATAGGAGAGCTGTTCCAGCTTTCTGATCATCTTCATGGCCCTCCTCTGCACTCGCTGTACGCAAGTCCTCCTGTCTCTTGTGCTGGAGACACCAGAGCTGGATGCAGTACTGCAGGTGCGGTCTCATGAGGGTAGATGACAGGTGGGATCTGTGTCCCTGAAAGATTGATGCATATTGTGCTCCTGTGTTCATGTGAGGTTCTAAAGTTCATCCTTCAGAGATGATAAAAATTTTCCTGATAAAATGACAAAGAGGTAAAGTATTGAAATAGGAAAGGAAGTAAAATTCAAAGACTTGAAGGAGGAGGAGTGTGAAAGGGTAGAAGAATAGAATCCTAGGAGAGAGGCACTGCTAACCTCTGTTAGGTGAGGTGGGGTCTGGACCCACTGTGCACATCAACTCAGACACTGCATGGACATCTGCGTAAGACAATGTGAGGAGACCTTTAACTGTTTGAAGTAGTAGACCTTAGGGACTAAAAGATTGTATTTCTGAGTGTCTGGTAACATTGGCAAGAGTATTATTGTGTGCTGACCAATGCCAGGCTTTAAAAAAAGAGAGGTGTGAACCCTGCAAAAAGTTAGCATTTGTAGGTTTAGCACAGAAAAATCACCTAATCTTCTCCTACTCAGGACTGTCAGAAAAAGATTTTTTTGAGCAGTTTTTAACATTGACAGAAAGAAGTTTCTCAGCCAGGTAGTGAAGCTTTAAGACGTGTGGAGAAATCCAGGTACTAAAAAGAACAAGCCTTTCTTCGTAAAGCCTTTTCCTTGATAAATTTCCCAAGATATGTTCAAGTTAGATATTTAATAAAGAAAATCTCTGGGAAAACATGACCAAAAATTCATATGAGGATCACTGTAGACCACAGACAATTCAATAGTATCTAATGTAATCTAGTTATTTAATAACCTAGGGTCTGATGTTCACTACCCAGTTTGTGCTGATTCTTACTTGACCTGTTAGCACATGAATTAAAGTTGCCTTAGAATGATCATCTCAGAAATGTAATTTTTGTTTTGTTAAAAGAATTAGGAGGCATACATGCGAAGTGTCATGTATGAAGCAGAAAGTTCTTGCGGGATAAGTGGAACTGGAGAAGAGAAGGAGGGAGAGGCAAGGTGTGAATTTCTGCTTCTGATGAAATTCAAGTTAATAGAAAAATTCCAGCTGACTTCACTGCAACAGAAATCTGTCCTTTCAAAATGAGTACAGATGTGTAATTCTGAATATTGAAGATTTACTGTATTATTTGAAAATGAGATTGGAAAAAAAAGTCTGGAACACATTTTAATTTAAACAATAACCTTTTTATTACCCCTTTTAATACAATTTTGTGCTACTAAAAGGAGCTCTTATTGAAGGCTTTGGAAATTGGTATGTGTACCTGCTATAAGTAGCTTTAAACATACTATTTAAACTGCTGTCTTTAAAGGTCTTAGCTATCATTCTCTCAAGGTAAGCACTTGTAATGCTTAAGAGTGAGTAGGAGTTGATCAGTGTGGGTAGTCAAGAGTTCTATCGTGCTGCCCAGAGGCAGTTTCTGGCTCTAAAGACCTGCAAATCTTGTGGTATAAATGCCATATAAAGTGTATGAATTTAAAAATATGAATTTAATGTACTATATCTACTTGTTCATGAGAGAGATATGAAATAAAAAGAATATAAAGGTTTCCAGAATGTCTATCAGCTTCAAGGTATTTGCAATGTTTTTAGGGTCAGTGCTTTTTGTTTCAAGAAAGAAGTTGACCTATTCTTAACACTTAGAAAGTGCCAGATATTCTCATTATTTCTGTCAAGAAAGCTGCTGTTGTGTGTGAACTCTTATAACAGCTTTTCAGCCAAAAGTAGATTGGTAGCAGTTAACTTTTTTGTAGGTATTAACCTTTCCTGATTTTGGTTCTGCAGAAAAATAAAAAGGCAAAGCAAAAGGAACAGGGTGGGGACAACCAACCTCTTTGAAAAAAAATACTCTTTTGCTGACTACCATAGTACACACAGAATGTAGCTTATTGTTTCTGAATTACAACTCTTACGGAAATAGCATATTTGTAAAGTAATGTGTAACAGCATAGCAATTTGAAATGTAATGTGTAATAGCATAGACACCAAAACAATCTNATGGTAGCTTTGAAAAAAAATACTCTTTTGCTGACTACCATAGTACACACAGAATGTAGCTTATTGTTTCTGAATTACAACTCTTACGGAAATAGCATATTTGTAATGTAATGTGTAACAGCATAGCAATTTGAATTTTCTTTCAAGGATGCTGCTAGAGTTCACTACTTACAAAAAAGAAAGGCACAGCCAGGCATACACAGATACAATTGAAATGTAATGTGTAATAGCATAGACACCAAAACAATCTCCTAAATGCTTTATTAAGCACATTTTCAGTTAAATATCCATATTTTTAAATTTCTCTTCCATTAACACCTCACTATTCATTTGCATTTCAGATGCATCCTATGTCTGTACATGTTCAGAGATAGTTCACCTTCTCTTTTGAGGCTGTGCTAGTACAAAAGACAATGGAGTGCAGATGGAAGGCAAACTTTTAGCTCTGCAGACCTTTCTCTGTCTTATCAGCTGAGGCTGACTTTTAAAAGTATATGCTTATAACAAATAGTGTACTAAGTATTCACCTGGATTGGTTTGAGTGAATTCCTGACTGAATTCCTGAATGGAGAAGAGGACCTAAGAGGGGATTAATTAAAAGAAAATGTTATGAATTTGATATTTAAGTCACTTAGTCACTGTAAAAATCAAAATTCAGAATATTGTTTCTGTAGAGTTGGTTTTGTAGAGTTCAATTGTGATCATGTTATTATGAAAAGGAGCAAATAATTGAAGAAATCCAAATCTTTGTATTGTTGTCATGGGATTCAATAAATGTTTTCTTTCTTCTTTGCTCCACTCTGCATAGTTAGTCATAAGTTAATTTTAAAAATATCTATGAAGACCAATGATCAGTTTATGATCAGTTATGATCAATTTAATTATGATTCAATTTAAATATGATTTCATGTGACTGAATTAAGTAAACTGAACTGTGTTCTGCTGTAGGAAAAAAAGAATTTTAATTAATTGTGTTTGAATTTTATTTGCCTTATATTATCAGTGTTGATTCTCTGCTGTTAAATTTTTTATACTTCAGAATCATGTGTTATTAACCACGTTGCAATCACTGTGAAGAGTTACTGAAATGAAGATGTTGACTTTGGTGTCATAATTTTCGTGTCTAGAAACACCAGTGCAAGCTTCAGTAGTATTATAAATTCAGTAGTATTTATAAATATAAATAGGTTGCAAACAAATGTAAGGCATCTTTTCAATGAATAATTCTCCTCTATTCTGTGTCTTGTAAGTGAAGCTGTGTAGGTTATAGTCAGCAGAAGGTATAGCCTGAATATAACACAGATTTTCTGAGAATGATTGAGATATAGGATGACTCTGTTTTCAAGAATTGCACATCTCTGTCCTCATCAAAATTACGGAGAGAAAAGAAGTGAAGACCAAATTTTAAAGAGTTGCCCTTTCATACAGTGTGCAGGGGAGCTCTGTTTTGCCTAGCAGAAGATACATGTTTAAGTCATACCGTAGTGTCTTCTACGGTGTTTATTTCTTTTTGAAAGTTGCAGGCTTTTGACCTGATATCGTGATGCTGAGTTCATTGTTTTAAAACAGGAATGGAAAAGTCAAAACCAAAAAGGGCTTGCTGCCTATTTTCTCTAACAGTGCAATTACTTGTATAATTTTCATTCTGTTGTTTAAAGACAGTTACTGTAGCAATTTCACACTATTTTGAATTAATGTGAATTTCGAGTTCCAAGTGTTCCAATGGTTCTATAAATTCTGCTGTGTGCCTGTATGCTACCTCTGGGTTGAGGCCCTGCATAACTAACAAGTGAAACTTGTGCTTTTATTTTCTGCTCTGCAACAACAGTCCTGGCTGTGAAGTGTACAATGTGTATCTCTTTTCAAATAAGTTCTCTTGGGGGGCACTTTTCCTTGAAAACAGATAAATACCATAACTTGTCCTTTGTCATGTGATCATCTTGCCTTCTGGAATACAGACTGCACGCATTCTGGAATAGTAAAGTTTTCTAAGATTGTTTTATAAGATGCTTCCTTATTGCAGTCCCTTTTTATGTGACTCATGAGTAGGTGCTTGTGTGTGATAGTGCCAATAGGCTGAGCGATCTGTTATCCATCCTCTCAGCTGCTCCTTTGTTTAGAACACTTGATTAGACAA
This sequence comes from Pachyramphus minor, assembly GCA_013397135.1. Classification (NCBI taxonomy): domain Eukaryota; kingdom Metazoa; phylum Chordata; class Aves; order Passeriformes; family Tyrannidae; genus Pachyramphus; species Pachyramphus minor. The sequence goes on from VYXB01005613.1 coordinate 85,565, forward strand.
TATTTATCCTCTTCTAATTATGTCTTTTATATTAGCACTGGACCATTTATAATTTTTTTTCATATTTCATCAAAATATTTTGTCACTGGTCAAAGCAGAAAATCAGTAGGCAATGCACAGTGCATGCTTTTGAGATGTCAGATATAGTTAAGTGTTAATTCAAAGAAATGGCTTACTTCTTTATCTTCTTTATGCCTGAAGTGCCTAGTATGAGGCTAACATCTATGCAATTTGTTCCAATCTTCCCTTGAGAAAATCTATGGGTACAAAAAAATGTAACAAATATCAGTTGCAATGCTTAAGACTGCCTACAGGTGTATGGATGCTACAAAAAAGAGTACAGTATTACTGACTTCAGATTAGGACAGTTTTTTCCAGGAGAAGATTTAACAAAACTATTCCAGGAAATTGACTCATGAGAATAAGAAAAACATGTAATTCATCATCAGAACAACTTTTTCCTTTCATTCTTCAAATGAGGAATCCCTGAAGGCAAAAGAAGAGTTTATCCCAAACTCTCCTGACATTTACTGTGAGTTCCATTAGCTGTGAAGCATTTTAAGGACAGATATCACCTGGATAATAAGGATAATAAGTTGATTTAATGGTTCTATTAATTTATGAATTATTATTTTTCCTGTTTCTCCATGTTTCTCAGAAAGGAATAACTTGTAATAGTCAATGCTCAATAGAAGTATTCAGCAAAAGAAGGTACATTAATATGATCAGATGGTTCTAGTGTAATTACTACTTTAAAATAATTTCAGATATGTATTGGAATTATAAAGCTGTTCAAAATGAGAAAATAAGCTTCACATTTTAATAGCAGTTATGTATCATAGAGTTGTTTAGGTTGGAAAGGACCTTTAGGTTGGAAAGTTAGGTTGGAAAGTCCAACCATCAACCTGACATTACCAAGTCCAGCACTAAACTACTAAGCACTACATTTATGAGTCTTTTACACACCTCCAGGAATGGTGACTCAACCATTTCTCTGGGCAGCTTGAAAACTATTTTGGTGAAGAAATTTTTCCTAATACCCAATCTAAACCTCCCCTGGTATCACTTAAGCCCATTTCCTCTTATCCTATTGCTTGTTGCTTTGGAGAAGAGACTGTCCCCTACCTTGCTGCAACACCCTTTCAGGTAGTTTTAGAGAGTGAAATGGTCCACCTTGAGTCGAGTCTCCTTTTCTCCAGGCTAAACAACTCCAACCTCATCAGCCACCCTTCATTATACTTGTGCTCCAGACCCTTCGCCAGCTTCATTGCTCTTCTTTGACCTGAAAGTGCTCAAACTGTGGATATAAACCAACTGAAACTATACATCAATGATGATGAATTTTATACCAGTCATTATGTACAAGAAAGAGATGCACAGATCACCCTGTAAAGTTTTCTAAATATTAATTCAAAATGACAGTGATTAATCTGAAGTTATTGGAACACTGAAATTATTAGAAAAATTTATTGAAAACACTGAATGGTTTAAACATATGGACAAGTTAGAAAGGTTATATAGAGTTAGGTACTTGAATCTGGGAAAGGAAAAAAAAAAAGCAAGTGAGTGCCTGGAGAACATATGACGAATAAATGGCAAGGAAAAGGTAGCAAGGGAGTGATTAATGACTCTGACAGCTCAAGAACCAGTGACTTCAAAATCAGATTATTTTGTATCAGGCTTAAAGCAGTAATAAGATGAAGGGTTTTTTTAACCTGATTGTTGTTTAAATTTTTTTTGCCAAAGAATATTGTGAAGATCAAAAATATGACCTCGAAAAAGGATTAAACAAACCCATGGGCAGGATTCATCAGGTATTAAGCAGATATGAAATGTGATACTTTAAATGAAGCCTCCAGCTCATGTCAGAAACTGAGGGAAAACATACCCTGGGAACACTCTACTTGCTGTTTCCTGCTCGTTCCTTATCAAGTGCTTCAAGATTTCTGGTACATAAGGAGAACATTTCTGTTAAAACTTCACATATAGGCAGTTGCTGAGTTAACTATACCTGCAGAGAAAAAGATAATTGAAGAGCAAAGAGTGGCATGATGAGGAATAGAAGTGACAAGAATTTTGCCAATTTGATCCCGTTTTGCAGGAGGTGAAACACAAAGTCACAGCTTTTATTCTGGGGCTTGCTGTTTAAGACCTCCAAATGTACATGCTAGAGTCTTTTTCTGCTGACCAGGAGTGCATAGAGCTACCTGAACAGGTAGCATGGATTTTAGAAATTCTTTATTGAGATAGTATTTAAATGTATTAACGTTATTTCCTTTATTATAAGAGTGGTACTGCTTACAAGGTCTCTCACATCTTCCTAAGAACGTTACCTGTTGGGTGGCAAGCCCGTGCCTCTTCTTCTAATTGACATGACAGTTTCATAGCAATCTATTTCATGGGTATGTCCATCAATTTTGTCAAGCCGATCTAATCACCTGCACTGTTAATGACTTTCCTTGTCAGCTTTCCTTGGCAGCTATGAAGAATAATACTGCATAGTACAACTAAACTGGCTTCTGCCCACGAAATGTAACACCTTCTGAGGTGTTCAATTCAAAGAAAATATGTAAGATTCTGAACAAATAATGAATAACTAGTTGCATCTTGTATTTCTTAGATTTGCCATTCCCCTCAAATCAATCATGATTTAGATATGAATTGAGTTGAGCTCTGTGATTTCTTGGGGATCAAAGTATCACCTGCTTGAAGCACACCAATCATTTTAGGCTTATTCTTCTACACGGTGTACCTTCTGAATGACTTTGTTACTCTAACCAGGTGTGAGAAATCTTTTCTTCACATATGAGAATCCCACTACTGCATTTGAGAGTTTTTTGGATGCACACATTTTCTTGAGTCTCTTATGTGTTCTCTTGCTCATGTCTTTTTAATAGATCCCTCCCCATTTATCTGGAGATTTATACTCTTGTGGGTATACACTGTTTGAAAAAGTATTGCTGCAAGTAATGGAATGATAGTCACAGGAATTTTAAAAGCTGGGCATTACAATTATGCCTGGAACTCAGGAGTTGAGTTTTTCAGAATAACAGGCAGTAACTATACAACAGGCATTATAAACAGTTTTGTGCCTTTAATAACACGGTATCTCAGTCATTTGTTCCACACACCTGCCCCACACTGCCCCGGTTTTCTATAGGACTTCCCACTATACATTTTGACAAATATAAAATTAGAAGGAATTTACATTAATTTGAAAAATGAAGTGAAACTCACTCTCTTTTGGTTGAGCATGTAAATCTGTATCAACTTCCGTTGCTCCTCAAAATATTGGGTATAGCCAGGATCCTGGGATTGTTCTTTTAAGAAAGTCAAGAAATATTCCAGAGTTATCATTTTACCTTGCTTCAAGGACCCAAAGTTACAAGGGAGAACATTTTCATATAGCTTAGCATATAGCTATATAAGCATATAGCTGCTTTTCAATCTATATAAAAAAGTGAAAACTTGTTTTAGATCTCAGCTCTAAGAAGGTATACACACTTAACTTTGAACTTATGAACAGTGTCCTTAGGTTCAGACAAAATAATTTTCATGTATCCCTTTCTGACAGCCACTGTGATGTTAATAAATGTTCCTGTGTGTAGACTTAGAAGGAAGACATCAAAGAACTTGGACAACACAATATGAATAGGTGAAGTATTTTTGGCAACCATGTTGCCAGTATTCATTTCCATAGCAGTAAAAATAGAGGTTTTTGGCTTTGTGTAGTGTCTCTAAATCCAAGTGTAGTGCCAAAATTAATTAATTTTGTGAAACGAAAAGTTTTTTTATTAAACAAAATGAAAATTGCAATTATCTCATGATCAATAGCACAAATTTTAAGTATACCTAGCAATTGATTCTGGTTATCTGGTTTAGCAAATTAAAAGGCTACCTCTGTGACACCTACTCTTTTTTATCTATGTATTAAAGGTGATCTGAGATTATGAAGTGTAGTTTGACGAGAAATGATATTATGCTGACTATCCTGGGGCTCCAAAGGCAAATAAAGCAAGCGGAAAGAAGTATATTTGCCATGTAAGTATAACAGTAGGTCTAGTTTTACATTCCATTATATCTCTAGCAGTTGTAGAAAGTCATCAGTCTGTGATGCATAGTGATGTAAAGCTACTGTGTTTCAGGGACTAATTTTAATTCATACTGAAATCTGTTAATTGCTTTCAAATTGGTAATCTAGTAATCAGTACAGGGAAATCCTATATGGTTCATTGTGAGTTCAAATCTCCTATAAGAAGCTGGATTGTTCCTCTCTTGAAGACAGGAAGCTTTAGTGTCAGCCAAATGAATCAGTTTGTACATAGATTAGTCAGATATTATGTGCTATACTTTGCCCATTTAACATAAGATTTTTGGCTTGCTGCTTATGTCTAAGATAAGGAAATGTTTTATGGAGCTCTGGTTAGAATTGCCATCATTTAAACCTGTAAGGCAACTCAGCCCCATGCAGCCACTCACTCCATCCCCGCAGCGCAATGGATGAGTGAGCAAGGGTAAAGTGAGAAAATACACATGTATATCCAGTGTAAGTCACACATATATATTTAGTATCTATTGGTTGTTGGACAAGAATAAGTGGAAAGAAAAACCAGGATTTTATGGGTGTTAGTTTTTGCTATATCAAGTGACAAAATCATAACTCCAGTTTTTGTGTTCTCCATTGTATGCTGGAGATAGTAGTAAAAAGTAAAAATACATTTTTATAAAGATACTTACCGAAACCTCACAATAATTCCTCACAGTCTCAGATGAATTTGTCTTCTGATATTGCTGTGAAGGAGGGAAGTCAATTTATCTTCTTTTCACAGACAGGGACCTGAGGCACAGAGAGGCTAAAGCCCAGATTCAGACAATCTGAATGCCAGTTAAATCTCAAAGTCTTGTGTTTCCAATTGGCTAGGTGCCTCTGGCACAGTGTCCAAGGTCATATAGGATGTCTGTAGCAAAACTGAAACTGAATCTAATTTTTTCTCATCCCAAAGTAAGGCTCTAAATCACAGGATGACTGTTTTTTGGGGATGTCTTCGTATCATCTAGAATCGAGGGGTAGCTTCCATCTGTCTGGTCTACCTATGTTACTCAGAATTACTTTCACATGTTGAAAGGTCCTAAATATGCAGGTAGAGTTAAGTTTAGGAATTTTGAAGTCACACAATTCAAGCAAGATACACTCAGTATATGTGCAGTGAATTGATGGCAACTAACAGAATGCAATGACATTTACATTCCAATTTCATGGAAAACTATGCTGTTTGCACTGAATTTGCATTTTCCAAATGCTCCCCTCTATAGCTTGCAGTGGATCAGTCTGAAGGAACCTTTGCATTAAACCTTACAAGCAGGAAAAATCAAAATAATATTTGAAGCAAAAAAAACATATCCACATTGTTCTTCAAATAAAAAATATTTTGTCTGTATAGAACTTGAATAATTTAATCCCCACAATAGCAGATTTTTGGGGACAAAGAAACAGGTAAGTAAAATGCCAGGATCCAAGTTAACCAATAAGAGGAGAAAAATGCCAGTGGTTTTTGGTTTTAATCAAAACAGGCTTGCTTGATTAGCCCCCCTGAAATCCATGCTGCTCATTCCTGAAATTAAGACAAGTAAATGCAAGTAGGAACATTGACATTCACATATAGAAAAGAATGTAAACACCAGATGAAGTAGGAATTTGAAGCCTTTAATGAACATATGCTGTGACTGGATAAAATTTACTTCCAAATTTTAATTTTTTTTTTTTATTTCATGTAAATTCCTGTGGTTTCAGCTGTGTGTAAAGAAACTGGTTTTCAAACAGCTATGCTTTACCTAAAGTTACTAACGGATGTATGTAAGAGTGAACAGCAAGTGTTTGGTTGTGTGACTGTTAGGGGATATGAGATTATGGGAATCTCCATTATTGCAACTCAGAAATGGATCCAAGTGCTTCATTCAGATTGTGTGATCCAGGTCTGATCCCAACACAAAACAGAAATACAGCCTAGATGCTGGAGGTGGGAAATTCTTTCTCTTGGTGCAAGTCTAGGAAAAATTGCTTTTGAGGTCCATTTCTCTCCATAATAGTTTTCCACTCAATTGACAGTCTCCTGTATTGTGCTCCTCAATATCTCTGCCCTCTGAGAAGCTTAGGTAATGATCAGAATCTCAATATTTTATTCCAAGAGACAATTACCTAAGCAGGGTGTCAGAGGATTTAATGTGGAGATTTACGAACCCTCTCCAAATTTACCTACGAAATCTCAGTTCTTGAAGATACTCTCCTCAGAGGGGGTGATATCATATATGTCTATATTATAACTGGATTTCACTGATGACTTTTCAAGCAGTAGTTCTTACTAGTTCTGCTTATCAGAATTCGTGGTGGCTAAGAACTTACTGTTAGCTAACTTTCTTTTCATCTGTAATGTAGTTATGGGTTTAGTTATTAAAGATGTCACCAGTAAGTTATTCCTGCCTTGAATCTCTTTCAAAGAATCTCAGTCTGTGGTTTATTCTCATGCACTGGCTGCCTGTGGTTTATTCTCATGCAAGCAAACATATGTCTCTCAGAAATTGTAGTCACTAGTAATAAATATACCAAATATTTTCTAACAAGAAGCAGATGCATATTTTTAAACTATTAAAAAACCCAGTTTGATTTATCATTAACAGCTATAGCTCAAGCAATGTCTGTGATGACACTGTAAGAAGCAACAAGTCAGGCAAGGCAGACAACTGCTCTCCAACGAAAAAGAGTTTCTCTTGCAGTTCACTGCCCCAAACTGAAGAAGACAACACAATAAAGCTTCTCTTAACTATCTCCTAACTCAACACTAGTCCTCCAGGATACCTAACATCCCACAGTCTTAGCTATAGTTTCCATAAATTCCTTTCACTTAGCTGAACATGGGGCCCTCACCTCTAGAATTGGCTTACATAAAGAGTAGAGAACTAGGTTAGCTGTCTAACTTTGGAGCTATTCAGGTGTACATAATTTCCTTTATTTGAATCTTAAGTTGCTTCATATTCAGAAACATATTCAGAAACATTCAAAAAACTTCCTGGGATGTGTAGGTTGTCAGGGTTCTTTCTGTTTGCTTTGAAGGACAAATGTTTTTAATGGATTGGCTCATTCAAAGGACAGAAAGCAGAACCATCTGACTGATTTCTATTTCATATGCTCCCAAACTTAGAATCTAGTCCTGCACTATGCTTCTGATGACCATTTCAGCTAAACTTGCTTTATTCTGTGTATCCGTGTCAGGAAAAGACTGAATGCCTGCTTTTACACTGAAGCAGGGAATGCCACCATGACTATTAGGCTAAATTCAAAAGCCAAATATGAAGACGGGGGTAAAGAGAACAGCTGGATGACATTTTAATGCATACAATTAATAATCACATATAATATGTGTTTATATATATTTTTTTTTTCCCTTTGAATAGTGGAAGAAGAGGCCTCTTCTTGCTGTTGTATCCTCTTGATCTTCACGCAGATTTCCTACGGTCAACAATTAAAATTCCTTTTCCTATAGCCTTTCCAGTAAAAAAGGGAGCTGATTTTTTTTTTTAATCTTAAGGAAGGATTAGATTTACTTGATAGTCTTACATAACATGTAAGAATTGTGAAAAATCTAGATTTATTCATTTTACTAATAGTTTTAATATTGTATAATATAATTTTTATTTTATTATATCCCACTCTCTCATGCATACATAGGAAAATCTGTTATGGGAGACCCAGTACCCTATCCCATTTGTTCCACATAGCCTAGCTGACTATGTAATTCTTCTCACTATTTTTGAATATGTTTTATTTTTCTTTTTTAAAAAAAATTTTGTCACCTTGCATATAATTTCCAATCTGAACTCAAACAAATTTCTGAACTAAAATATTTTTATCCTAAAGCTTTCATTTTAATTAAAATGAAATACTTTTTTTTGGATGAAATACTTTTGCACAAAACTCTCACTAATTCTGTCTCATTCTATTTACAGTCTAAATTTCTTTTAAACACGTGAATGGTGTTAGGAACTAGTTGGATCTTCATATTTTATGATTTTCAGATTATACTATCTATTTTCAAGAATGCAAGATCTTATGTGGAAAAAACACAAAAACAACAGAACAAAAAACTGTCCAAGAGAAAATATTTTGCAATATTTTAGGGCCTTTTGAAGACTGATTTTCCATTTTGTTGGGCATTGATTTCTATACTGTAGTAGCTCATAGATAATATAATGCAACATAACATATAATATATAAATACTGATAAAAGAAAAAATGCTGACCACATATTTCAGTCCTGACCAGTACCTGCTGCTCTTAATATCAGATCTGTGGGAGTAATGGTCTCTTCAATATCAGGTTATAGGACCTCCTTACTGTTCTGGGAGGTTAGACATATCCCTGGGAAACTGGTGTAAAACAAAAAGCCAAAGTAATTGTAAGATCATTCTCTTTCCTATCAAAAACTTATTGATAGGGATGACTTTTCTTCAATTCTTTTTACTTACTCCTCAACATGACATTTCTATGCTGTGTAACTGTAGTCATTCTTATACATAACAGGCAATGACAATTAGCTAATAAAACCAAAAATCTGGTAAATCCTGCTCCTTGTAAGTGGTGCTATGGATAATAAAATTATGATGCTGTCCTTTATTTAATAATGGCAATTTTTGACACATAAGCATGGTTCAAAATTTAATGTAGCACAAACCTGTGCAACTAGAAGCTACAGTATGACTAATACACTGAAGTGGCATTGATTAAATTAACGGGGTTATCCAGAGAAAATTTCTGCTAACTACAAACCATCAATCACAAGAAAATATAATCTTTAACTTTTTTAAAGTGAGTAGATGATTCAGCTTCTGTCTTTATTGCACTTACATAGACCAAATACATCTGGAAATACCACTGTTAGAGTTAAAAAATTTACTGAGTGATTGTTTTCTGAAGTGCCATGTGTTTCACAGGTGTTTCAAAGGAGCATCTTGCTTTTCCAAATTCACAACTGAGCACTTGTTCTTCTCAGAACTCCACGTGGCATCATTCAAAAGCTCAAGATCATCCAAATAATAGTGTAGCTCCCATAACACCAGGTAATTCATTGACTAATTTATATTCCCAAGAGACAGCTGCCTACTGCAGCTGCGTTACTATGTCACTCCCTTTGATGTACTTCTTTTTGTGATGTAGCCATAGCTAATGGCAAGATTATTCCAGTTCAGCAAGAGGGAAAATGCCTTATGTCTCACAGCTTTTGCCATTTGAGTTGCATGTTTATAGAGGATGGCAATGCCTGGAAACTGCTATTTGCTACAATGATTGTCAGATGTATTCATAGATCCCTTTATATTTTCTGAGTTATATTGCCCTCTCTCTCGTGTACTCTTTCCAATTCAACAGCCAAAATGTTGTCTGAATTACAAGAGATACCTCAGATAAGAAAATACCAAATTTACATAATTTGACCCCTGGCTCTTGCTCTTTTTATAATTCAAGTATTTATAGTCTAAGGGCAGTTATATACACCTTTAGGAACCTGAAAGGTAAATGGTGGATACACATATAAAACAAAATATACCTAATGTGACAGCCTTATAAAGTTGAATACTCAGTGGATCCAAAGTCCATTTAATAGGTTTTAGAAAGATGGGCATCTTACAATGGAAAATTTACATCTTTTAGGTCTTTGATAATAGAGTCACACATCAATGACAGCGTATTAATGAACTATGCTTTAAATGTTAATAGGTGACAACTCAATTCAAAGGGAAAAAAAATCCTGAAGTCATTCTTTCTATTTTTATTACTGTGTGCAATGACTGCTTATAATGATCAAGAAATGAACACTCAACTCCATTCTTAGATATTAACCACATTTATTAAGAATCATTAACTTAGACTGATGGAATTTTATTTCAAGAACACGACAGTGCATATAACTTGGTTTTTCTTAAGCTTTTTTTTAGCAGACTTTTTATAGATTTTCTTTTTTCCTCTCACCCTTTGCATCCTCTTGGAAACTAATAATGAGAATGGTTTAAACTAATGTGAAAAGGGTTTCAGAAGAAGTCCTTTGACTAAGTCTAGAAAGTAAGTTGTGGTATTTTCAGTGACTCTCAAAGGTACTTGGCACATAGTCAATATAAAAGAATACCTTTATTGGTGTTGTTGGGGTTGACCTTGGCTAAGGGGACAAACTCCCATCCAGCCACTCATTCATTCAGGATGGGGTAGAAACTACGGTGGAAAAGCTCTTGAGCTGAGAAAAAGAAAGGGACCCAAAATTAATTTAATTTATTACCAGTTAAAATAGATTTGGGTAGTGATAAACCAAGGCAAAGCAAACAAAAAACCCCCAAGAGCAAACAAACAATAAAACCCAAACCAAAACAACCAACCAACTAACAAAACCCCCCAAACAAAAACAAACAAACAAACAAAACTAACAAAAAAAGGCAAAAAACCCACAACACCTGTCTTTTCCCTGCCTCAACTCCAATCCACCCTGACTCCTCTACCTTCTGTTCCCACCAAGAAGTGTGGAAAGGACAGGCAGTGGGGGTTACAATCAGTCAGAACATAACATTTCCTCTTTCTGTCTTCCTCCTCTTCCTCACACTTATCATATACTCCTGTGTGGGCTGTGGTTCCTTCAGAAACACCTCACTGCTCCTTCCATTGCCTGCAGAGGAACTTCTGCCCCAGAGCCTGAAGTATTGCTGCCCCATTCTTCTTCACCAAACTTGGTGTTCCCTCTGCTGTCTTTCACTCTTTCCTGCTTTCTCCACTCCTTTCCCCATCATTTTACTTCCTTTCTTACTTTCTAAGTGACATCACTGCCTTGGCTGAGGGGCTCATCTGGGTCTGTTGGGACAGGATGGAACTGATGTGTTCGGCATGGGGAAACCACAGAAACAGCCCTGAAGACCCCATTGCCAGCCCCTTGCCATGGACTCCCAATAAAACTTCTTGTTATACGTTTTTGCTAAAAAAATGAGTGCAGTTATTTAGGGTGTTATTATTTCAACATATCAGAGAAGAAGCAGTCTAGGAGGTTCCTAGAGTGTGTGGAAGATAAATTTTTGACACAGCTGGTAAATTAATCTACTAAGCAGGAGGAGGTCATAATCTCCTAAACTGGGCACTTCTTCCTCCACTAAGATTGTAGGTGTGTGAGGTATCTCCAGAGTGCTTCCATCTGCTTTAGTTAGGATGTGAATTCATCTCTGCTGACTTCAGTTGCCCAAAATTAGAGATATAATGTTCATTTCTCTATGTTTCTACCTGCCTACTGTACAATATATTATATGTGCAAAATGTATTTCTGGAGGGTGAGACAGGATCATAAAACGAGATGGATCACTGTCTGGAGGTATTTCTCTCTTGCTTCATTAACTGTAGAAGATAAAGATGATGAATCTATCTACCATTGAATATATATAGAATTAATAGGAAATAATGGATGCCTCTATTACACATTAAGTTCCAGTTCACCTAGTTCTCTTTGGAAATACTCACATTCTGTCTAGGGGGTCAACTGTTGGAGAACTCACACAAAAAGACAGGGAAGTGGAGTCCAAACACTCCTCAGCATCAGGGGAAAAGAGATCAAATCCATAATTCCCTTATTTCAGGAAACACCATTAGGTAGCCTAGGTACTTGTGTACTCTGTAAAGCTGATTGTTGCCTAGGAGTGAAACACTAAAAGGTTCAGGGAGGTGACAAGTAAGGGAGACTCTGAATTTTGCATAGTGGTTATAGCACAGAATAGGAAGACTATGTCCTGCTGTTGTCCCAGAATAAGAACAGGAACAAAAAATGTAACAATTTAAATAGTCTAATGTAATATGCACAGACATGCAAGCCTTCTGGAATTCCATTGCCATCACAGCTGCTTGTGCCGGGCTCTCTGCATACCTCTTTTCTTGCCCATTATGCATGGTACAGAGAAGAAATAGAGGAATTGGAAATGAAGTGATCTGGAACAGCCATAATCTACCTGATAAATTGTTTGTATGTCTTGATTTATGTTACAATAAATAGATACTCCACTTCTGAGACGATCAGGAAGCCACTATGGAAAAATAAGATTATTAACACCCAGCACCCCTGTGGTTTTGTCAATGCTCCACTCCTCAGTACTAAGTACAGAGAATGTACAGAGAAAGACTGCTTGTGAACTCTGGAAGGGAAGTAGGTTGTTATCTCCATAGGACAGGTACCACTGAACACACAGGTGATTTTACTGTGTCAAGGAGCTTTTGAGGTAAGTCCTGGACTGTTCAACATCTTGAAGTGCCTAGACACTTCTGAAGAGCGCAAAGACTGAATGAGATATACTGTGTATTTCTGTCCTACACAGAGCCTCTAAAAAAGAAAAAACAAACCCATTAGGATGAGTATTTTTAAATTATTTTTGATATTAATAAAACAATCGGTTATCCTTAATAATTATGATAAAGTAATTAGTAAGAACATAGCACTCAGTAAAATTTTATAATTACAAAAATAAAACAACTACTGATACATCCTTCAAGATAGTTTTTGTGCCTTTTTTTTTTTTGCAGAGTCATTGCTTAATTGGAAATCAAAAGAAAATATATCAGCTTGTTAGACCAAAGAAGTCTAGACCATAAAGATTTCAATTAGCTATCTAAAAGGACTTTGGGGTAGAATATAAATAAGCACTTGCAGTGTTATCTTTTCTTTCCAGTAATATATTGCTTTCTCATTTATTTATAACAGTTGTTTTTACATAGTCACTGAATAGGTATTTAGTCAAAGTTGTCTTCTTCCTTTATTACTTTTACAATCCCCCCTAATCAGTTCTTCCTACAGAGGCCAAAATTTTCTTGATTTTTCAAACTTAATTTTCAAATGCAATTAATTTCACTCATAAAACTTCTAAGATGTAGTATTTTTTATTTTTCATTTTTCTGTTTTCAATCAGTAAAAATTAATTTTAAATGTTTGAAGAGCACACACATGTATTATTCAGTTCTAGATCAAAGCACTTCAAATGGATTTAAATGCTAAGAAAACTGTACCTCAAAACTGCCTTATATCAGACAGAATGTAGCTTGCAGGTATAGGCTTTTTAAAATCAGAGTTAAAATGAACTTAATTTACATATGAAAATAGTCACAAATTAGTAAAGGGATGCTTTCTATACAAAGTATGTTATAAACATATCTTCCTGTTTTGGATATCACTCTGGAAGATACTTGTGAAAATGCAGACATACAAAGAATAAAAATTCATTTTACCCAATCCACAGGCTGTCCAAAGAATCATAAATTATTTTGCTATTAATGTTTTTCTAGCCTTTGATTTTTGACTGATCTATTGCAAATGACTTGTGTCATTGTGTTCCTCCATCACATCACAGTAGGAGTTAGCATAACAGAACATGACTGATTCAATTGAAAACTTCAAAAAGATAATGTAAGGAAAAAAATCTGGTTAAAGCCACTGTGGTTTGGTTTAGAAACCTCTCCAGTCACAGAAACTTCATGCTATCTTTTTTTTCCTGATCCACATAACAACTTCATGGTGGATGATAATATTTTTTTTTCATCTATCACATTTTTAGGCTCATGATTTTACCAAACTAGAAAAGGAAATCCTGGAAAATTAAATTTCTGTACTAAAATCTGTACCACTTTTTCTGTTACTCTCTATGTGCTATTTATTTTTTGATACAGAATATGTGTAGACACATAGAGAAGAAGTAATGCTTCAGCCACATATAAATATTACTATTAAGAAATCTTCAATTATGCAATTCAGTTATTTATCATAAATTCTGTAGATAAGTGGTTTGAATTGGGAAAAGAATCCTATTGACACAAACATTTTTCCCAATAATCTCATATAGATTGATTCTAAAACCATTATGTCAGATTTTTGTAGCTGAGGGATGAAAGTATTTAAAAACTATATATTAGAACTACATAGACATTTATGCCATTGTAGCAATTGGAAATACAGTGACAAAGTTAATTTGTTATGTACATTACATGATCAGATCCTCATTATTGAATCACTTGGCAGAAATAAAATTTGTCCTAGGAAGCAGAGGCAGAAGTGGTAACACCTAAAATCTTGTTAGCTACTGAAGCACAGTATTTCATGCCATTGATATCCATCATTCCCAGTTCACCTGATGTTTAGCCTTGTAGCTTTCTAAAGACTTCAGCTGTTTAAAGACATGACAATTTTATTTACGAGTACATTCAAGCCTACTGCTTAGCTCAAATTGTCTTGAAACCCATATTTTAAGTTTAATTACATTTGTTGTAATGTGTTTCAGTGTTGATCACAGAGGGAGTGAGAATTGTACTATGGCTAGGTTGTATTTGCATCACCTGACAGGATACTGTGATTTTCTATGGGATGCTATTATGTTTTCCATGATTTTTATCTCACAGGCAACAAACATTCCTCTTGCCTAATGTATATGCCAACATAAGCAGTCCCATAACCAAGGATTCCCAATCCTTCCTGTGAACGTAGGCCCACATTTACAGAGTATTTCAGGCTTTATAATTTTGACTGTTGTAGCGCTGTCCCCAGGAAGGGAATTCACAAGCCTGAACTAGTCGCTTTCTTTTTCTAAGCAACACAGGGGAAAATTGACCATCTCTAAATCTTCATTCCCTAGGATTAAAGAGTTTGTGTGTGGCAATGCTTAGGCCAGCCAAGAGCACCTGATAAACTTTCTTTACCTCTTGTATCTGTGACAAGTGGTTGTACAAATCTGAGATTTCAGTCCCAGTTGCCTTCCTGGGTGGAGGTGCTTGAGGTAGGCTGGGAAGGGAGCTGGCCATATCTCTTCCCTTCACACTTGTCACCCAAAGTCAGATAAATTTCTTCCTCATTAGACAGGCAACATTAGACAAACCTATATTTCTTTAGCTTTCAGGGTAGTGTGATGGTCCATGCTGGGGTTCTCCATCTAAGCTATTGAACTAGCAGTGCTTATGGCAATTTTCTTAGATGCAAAAAATCAGTTAATTTTTATGCTGAGGAAGATGTGTCCAGGTGTTTTATTTTCTTTTCAGGATCACAAATCCACATGAAACTACTGAAAAAACCAAAGTATTTTCTATTATGTCAGACAGATACCTAAGCTTGGGCTGTAAGCGTTTAGGTTGTTCAGCATCTAACTACTACAGTGACTTTTTTTTCACACAGCATAGGTACTTAAATTGCACCAAAGTGAAATGCTTTAAGCCTTTCCAGTTACAAACACTTCAATACTATTATTAGCATTGTTTGCCAGCACTAAGGACAGCTGACAGTATTAAAACCTTTTTCTCTTCCAAAACAAGTAAACTGACCGAAAGTGCCACACAGTGAATGTATCTGCTAATGCCCTGGCCTGTCATAACCTTCAAGCCACACCAAGAAATTATCTGGAAAAATACCTGACATAGAACAACACCAAGCATTGGAGCCTGGTGTAAATTTAACAGTACCTTCAATCCAAGTCTGAACTTTCAGGTATGTTCTCAGGTACCAGTGAACCTGATGTTTGATATCAGCATCATCTTGTAAATTTAAGATATGTTTTAGAGCCAGAAGCAAGATAGAGAAGGAACAAAAGGTGACACCAGAGCAACATGAGGGAAAGAATAAAATCAGAGCTTCTGAGTTACCAGAAGTGCCCTGAAACACGTGGTACACTCTTTCTGACTAGTTGTCAGTGCCGGAGTGAAATTACCATGATTACACAGCAACTGGAGGTATTTCATTGGGATTTTTGAGTACTCAACAACTTGCATGTTAGTGATACATGACATGACTGTAAAGTTAAATCCTTTTAAACTGTCATATCTATTTTAACTTGTGATGGAATAAATATTAGATATTTGTTATAAATTATACCTGATTTTCTTACTGGGAAATCTATGTGGTAAGAGACAAATAATAACGGTTATTTATTCAGTGCCTTTAAATATGGAGCTGTCTAAAATTAGCACTTCAAAGGGTGTGATCAAAATTAGATATTCTTTTTCTTTATACAAATAGAAATAGAATAGGGAGCATTAAAGCAGGGATACATACGTATATATTAATATAGTGATCATATTACTGATGTTAATGATTGATGTGATCAAAGCTAAAAATTACTCTGGCAATTGAAAAGGACTGTAGTTATAGTTTTCTATAATATTCACAGTATGTGGAATTGCAGAAAACAAATAAATACCCTGTAGTGAAGCCTTGCCTATGCAACAAAGACTTTGATTAATTTCTCCATTTAAAGATTTACTTGGCATTTCAATGAATTTGGAAATGTGTGGTAGCATTGGAAGAAAGGTGGTAATAAAAACATTTTGAAATAATCTATTTCTTCTGTGGGAGGGTGTCCTAGGTGAAGCAGGAAAAAAAAATGGATGTTGAAAAGTAGTTTGGAATGAACAGAAGATAATTTACTTTAGTTAAAATATCTTGGCTAAGATGAAAAAAATAACGAAGAGATCAATTACTGTCAAGTATCTTGACCATTGTAAAGCCAGTGAAATCCAATGCTGATTTTTAACCTTACACCCTTAAATCAATTTAATCTTCTAAATGCTAACATGCAGCCTGACCTTCTCATTGACTTCAGTAAGTTTCAGAGACTATAAAACAAATTTACGAGTTTCCATTTGATTGATTCTGTGACATCTTTATGTTGGTTTAAGTATTGTGGTGCCACTCATCCAGTAATAGTGCAGCAAGAGAATATAGAGAATATATAAAGTTTTCTGAGCTCTGAAAAGGTGACTTTCTGCTAATCAAGCCATACTTGACCTAATTCCTGTTATTTTTTCTACTACTGATGTTCATACTGGAGTAAGAATAGATGGGGAACAGTTAGCATGTCGCATATTTTTTATGTTTGAGTCTAATTGACTGGAAAAATTATATCTGGGTTTACTTCAACAGAAAAGAGATAGAAAATATTCTGTATTAATAAAATCAAGGAAGCACCCTCACAAAGTAAAAATCTTACTAAGTGTATAGTTTCTTCATGTTGCTTTGAGGAATATGTTTGGCAGATATAACAGATACTGTCTTGAAAGACATTACAAAAAACTCTCTACTGCTTTCATAACCAAACCTCCAAAAACTGTTTTACATACTAAATAAATAAGCTATTTAACAATGTATTATTTCAATATCAAAACAATCAATTAGTAAACACATCTCTTCAGGTTACAGCCCCTGAACCAATATCATGTAAAAGAATTTTTAAAAATGCTTTTCCAGAATACTGTCATTAAAGAGTCCAACAAAATTTCAGTACAAAAACCTGAAAATCTCTCAGGACTTTAACAGTTCTTAAACACTGGAAGAAGTTGTCCAGATTTCCATCCTTGGAGACATTTAAGTCTTTACTAGAAATGGCCTTTAGGAACTTGACCTAGTCACACCTGTTTTGAGCAAGGAGTAGAATTAGACCTCTGAAGGTTCCTTTCTAATTAAATTGAGGGTTATTTTATGGTTCTGGTATGACCTTAAAGATCTAGAATAGGACTGCAAAATATGAAGTAGAAGAAGTTTAGTGGGACAAGGGAGGATTATTGAGAGGAAATACATGCCTTGAACGGCCAAGACAGTCTTATGTCATGTTACAGTATTCAAGGCAGTCCAGAAAGCCAAATAAAAAAAAACCAAAAAACCTTGTGGGCTGTGATTGAGTTAAATATTGGCTTAATTTATTGTAGTCTGTTATGCAAGCATTATTCTATAGCATTTATCTTTAAAAGAGACTTTTTCTATTTTAATGTAAATGACTGTTGTGGAATAGCAACATCGAGGTATTTATTAGTTACAGCTTACACAAACAGAAATTGTTGACATAGATTTCTGAACACAGTGCTGATATTAATCTCACTGGTATATGGTTTGTAATTTCTTTATGCCCTTATTTATTAAGTGGAATTCAACTTACATGTAACAGAAAAAATTTAAGGAAAATAATTCCTTAAAATTGTAATCTAGCATATCCTGTAATGGTTCACTGCAAGTTATAAATTGAGCAACATGAATAATATTCAGGAATGTAATCTTAGATTTCATTATTAATTCTTGACACCGCATTCAAATTACTATTCCTAATATATTATTCCATTGGGGAATATACACATTTTTCTGTGGTATAAATATATCTTTTTTTGCATTTCTTCCCAACAACATGGTTGATCATTAAGTAATAGAATTACTTGCCAGAAGTAAGTCATTGACTAAGAAACTCCTAATTTATGTCTTTCTCTGCCTTACAGATTTTTTAAAATTTAGTTGGTTTAGTGGATGTCACACACTGTTACACTTGCTACACTGCTAGTAATGTTTATTAATGAAATAACGGTGAGCAAGAAACAGTTTAATGAACAGAGATAGAAATATATAAAATTGATTACTTAAACTGAGAAATGTTTCTTTGAGTTGGTTCATCCAAAGTAGTGACCTGTGAGTGATTCAGTGTGGTTCTTTAGCTACTGGCACCATGGAGTGATGAGCAATATCAGAGGAAGCAGCAAGCTGGTGTGTGAGCGCTGGTTCATTCCTAAACCAAAAGTTACTCCTAGTTTTTTCCTTCCTGCTACTCACAGAACCATAGAATGCCCTGACTTGTAAGGAACCTCAGCGATCATTTTGTTCCAACCCTGCTGCCATGGACAGAGACACCTTCCACTAGGCCAGGTTGCTTAGAGCCCCATCCAACCTGGCCTTTAACACCTCCAGGGATGGGGCATTCACAACTTCTCTGGGCAACCTGCTCCAGTGCCTCACCACCCTCACAGTAAAGAATTTCTTGCTAATATCTAATCAAAACCTACACTCTTTCAGTTTTGTCCATTTCAAGTCATTCCCCCTAATCCTTTCACTACATGTCCTTGTAAATAGTCTCTCCAGAAGGGAGTAGGCTCCCTTCAGGAACTGGAAGACTAGTCTAAGGTCACCCCAAAGCCTTGTCTTCTCCAGGCTGATCAATCCCAATTCTCTCAGCCTTTCGTCATAGGAGAGGTGCTTTATTCTGTAATCATCTTGGTGCCCCTCCTCTGGACTCACTCCACCAGGTCCATGTCCTTTTTGTGCTGGGTATCCCAGAGCTGAATTCAGTACTCTAGTTGAGGTATCACCAGAGGAGAGTAGAGGAACAGAATGATTTTGACTGCTGTGCAACTATATAACATAACTCACTAAGCCACTCCTGATGAATTGGAAAGTGCTCACTTTCTGAAGCCTTAAAACAAAGCCAAGAAAGACAACTACTTTTACATCTTAAAACCAGCCTTTCTAGTTAACCATGCTTTCTAGTTAATTAAAAAGTCTGCTTAATCATAACACAGGAACGCCTATCATTCTGACTTTAAAAGTTCTGAATTTCTAATAAAGCATTAAAGAAAACACTCTTCTGAGCTTTTCTTGCCTTTGCCTTCAACTTTTTTCATATACGTAGAAGGAAGCTGTCCCAGTTCCAAGCATCAGATAGTGCAAAAGGAACAAGGTATAGTTTCTTGACCAGAGTGTCTATTTTGAAATTCCCAGAGGAATTGCAAGGAAAACTGAGACTTTAGACTTCTAAGAAAAAATAACTTCTTCCAGGGAGCAGGATCAATTGTTCTTCACATTGGCTAAAGACTTCAATGCAATGTCTGGGTTTAGTAATTTCACAGAAAATTTTGAAAGAGGGAGATTCCTGGATCTTAGTAATGGTCTCATGAAATTACCAAACACATTGTTACGGTTTCAAACATCTTATCTTTAGGAACTTTCCTGGCAAGACAATCTTCAACCTTCATCAGTGCAGGCCCTCTGCATTTCTGTCTTTCTTTCACAGGCTTTCCATCTCTAATGAAGTTGAACCCCTTCAATATTGGGAAAAATGACCTGTGAAACACTGAATTATATAGTGTTTGTAGCATTACAGAACAGTTATTTTTGTAGAAAGGAGGGGGATGTTTAGGTAATCATCTGTTCAACTCTATTAAACTTCTATCTTTCATGCACCTAAGCTTACCAAAGACTTCGTTGCTAAAAATATAGCTAATGCCAATCACCATCATTTCATGAAAGAGAGGTCTTTTCAAAAAAATGTATCACCATTTTAAATGAAATTGTAGGTCCACTTTGTAAAGGCTGCTAGGATGATAGTGCATACTGCAGCTCTTTATCACATTGTATTTTTATTTGAGAACTTGCATTGTAAGGAATGAAATAACTACACATCAAACAGAAAAATTGTTAAGAGACCTTATAAAGTAATAATAAATGGCCAAACATTGTCTAGTGGGGTGCATTTCTAGCAGATCTTCCTTGGTTTGATTCTGTTTAAAATCCATGTCAAAAGTCTTTCAGGGCCACAAAAACAAAACAAAGGTTAGAAGACAAGTCTCACAATTTAAAGAGTTCAATCTACTCAACTTATCAAAGAAAAAGCTGAGATATTACTTGACTGATATGTATACTCACAGTTAGAAGAAAGACCTGAGAGAGAGGAGCTTTTCAGCTTTGAAGGAAATGAATAATAAGATTCAGTGAATGAATACTGAAGCTAGACAGATTCAGCATTGGAAGCAAATAGTGTGGTGTAATTAAAGATTAGGACAGCTACTATGAGAAAATCAGCAAGCCTATGCACAAAGGAGGTGCAATGAGATGATCATAAATGGCACATTATGGCCTTGAAATTTATGCAGGTGTAGACTTTCTGATGAAACACAACATAAAAATTGGTATTTTCAGAATATATGGTGTATTTTTTTATATATAAAAACTACAATGTATTTCTTAATAGCAACTTTTAATTGAGATTAAAGAGAGACAGTTATGTAATGTCCTACAAGTGACCACACATATAAAATATTCTATTTCTAATACTTATTAATATTTCTTAAATGTTCCCCCTCCATTTTCTTTTACCTGTTCCATATTAGTGGTGCTGACATTTCTGTGCTTCAGGCTAAGTATTGTCTTCTGACTTTATTTCTGAGATGATACAGCTTTGCTACATGGTATGGTTTGCATTATAGTAGTTGTCAAAGCTTAGGAAATACCACAAACTTCAACTCTTTCTTAAATAGGAACTGAGATGTAAGATGCAAACCATTGAATGTAGCCTTGTCTGCCACTCCACAAAATACCTTCATACTTTCAATTTAAATAGCATAGTCTCTCCATTCTGCTGTACTCTTTCTCAGGAGAATTTGTCTCCTAGTTAAATCTGCTGTCATGTAAGTAGATGTGTTAGATTGGGAAGTATGTGAGTGGGAGACACTCCATTAAACTTTCCTGAAACTCTCCCCAGAACACATTATGGTGGACCAACTATTTTTAAGTTGTGGTCTTTCCATTAACTAGCATAGATCCCAGAGGAGAATCTATCACCTGAGCAGATCAGGTGATTTTGTCTTTTTTCTTATTCCCTCCAGAATCAAGAAACCTCTCCTGTGTATATATCCTTTAAACTCCCCTGAATTTTGAACTGCCTTGGCTCTGAGCCCTCTAATGCATGTCATGTGCAAGAATTTGTTTGTTTTTTTCATTTGTTTTTGAAAACTTGCAAGTTTTCTGATAAATTTAGAATACACAATGGAAAGCAAATGGCATTTCCAAAACTAGTGGACACCACTATGTAAGTTTCTCTGCTGGGTGTACTGCACGTACATTGAATGGCATATGATGCATTCTAGCTCAGTCCTGTACATCCTCTACACTTTGAGGGATTTCTTGCCTCTTTTTGTCAAAAACCAAGAGCAAACAACATCTTTTTTTTATAGCTGTAATCCCCTCACAAGGAAAGACAAAATAATTCCCTATAAAAAAACCTCTCTAGAAAAAAAATTAAACCAAAATAGAGGCAACAGTTTATAAACTTACAAATGTAAATACGGAAGCATATTTGGATTCTCAAGAGAACAATAATTGTCAGTAGAAATTTCATAGCCAGATTTTTAGCTAGAGAATTTTTATAGAGATACTGGTCTGCACTTTGCTGATAATTTCTTAGCTACTTACATTGCATAGAATATGCAAAAGACTATGAAGGTATGGAGAAACTGCTGTTTCAGTAAATAAAGTGATGTGTGTGAAAAGCATGTTTCTTCAGGTACAGTATTTGAATGATTCCTTTAGAGACTGACAGAGAAGGAAACAGAAATGGGCAACTTTCTGTAAGGGCGCTGGGACTGGTATGTCAAGTTCATGAGCTTTACAGAAAAGACAGTAGTGCAAAGAGCTGTTCATTTTGATCTGAATTTACAGTGACAAACGAGCATTAAGTTAGACAGCCTGCTTTCACGGTGGCAGCATTACTTTTCTCAAAGATGGTAACCCTTTCTTTGGGGATAAAGACATCATTTGCTGATGTATTTGGTGTTTCCTGAGTGTTTCCTAACTCCTGGAGAAGCAGCTTTCTTTCTCATATATTCTAAGCCCACACCCTGCAGTGACACACATTGCAGTGTGTTACTGTTTTCACAAAAGTGCAGAATTTGCAAAGGTGCAGGAAGCACCATATTTGGGAGAACAGAGCATTTCTCTAGCCTGTTGCTCAGAAAAAAATCTGCCCTTTGCATCCTCCATGAACTGCTGCAAGTCTGAGTCCTTTGTGTTAGGTTTCATGACTGGACCCTTGGACAAATGTCATAGGTCACTCCATACAACTGCAGTAGGCCAAGATCATGGTTCATCATAGAGACGAATTAAGTGTAGCCAGAACTAGGAAACTGTAAGGGAAAAAACATCAGGTAGCAGCACTTCTTGACTGGCAATTACAACCTGGGCAACATAGTTCCTGTGCTATAGCTGATGTGACTTTGAGTGTGCAACCATGAAACCAGACAAAAAGGTTCTATAGTGAGCTGGAAACATCCATGAAAACCACATAAACATCCGTGATTTGACTTTAAAAATTTTGTCAAGAAAAACTATGTTTCCTACAGAACTATAAACTCTTTTTAATACAAATGAGAAACAGAGTACTGTTGGAATATCCTATGCAAATATTTTATTAACTTGGAAGCCTTTCGGTATAGTTCTTTCCTGTATGTTATACTGCAGTTCAACTCCATGTTTAGTACTCCAACAATGTTTGATTTATGCAAGAGGACAGTCATTCTCTCTTCCTGATTCTTTTTCATCAGGAGTTAAGAGTACTTAAAACTTTTCACAATTGAGTGATTTAGAAGCACTCAAGATCTCCTAATATTGTTTTACTGTCTTTGGCATTAATTTTTGTAGCCACAGAATTGAGTATTCTAAAATATACTGATTCTCTTCCCAGTGTTTACTAGAAACACCAGGAAGATAAGCACCACAGAGAGTTACATATTCTTAAATAAAAATTGCAATATCACAGAAAGAAATAGATATAAAGTCCCTTAATAGATGTAGGTTGGAAATTAAAAGACAGTTATTAAACCATAGAGGTTATGGGGCAATTAAGTATGATCTGATGTATTAAAAGAAGTAACACATTTTTAGATTAAACCTTCATCTTTATAAAGCTTATTATAATCTATAGGTACTTACAATAACTGGAATTGAAGTCAGTGACCCAGAAACCTCCTTGTCTGACTTTTCAGTCTCACAGAAACATTTCTGAAATGTTCCCAGGAGAAATGTGTGTTGCAAGTGATGCTGCTTATGTCAATAAAGAACAATAATTTTTTATTACAAGAACATTTTGAACAGTTATATCTTTATTCAAATCTATATTTCATTTCTCTGTTCTTTCTGGTTTATGCAACCTACAATAATTCAGTCATAAATACTTATGTTTCAGATCATACTTAAAGGAATATGAAATGCTGAAGAGCATAGTTTCCTTGGTTTGGTATGATTAGATTTATTTTCTAATTTTATTGACTTAATATGGCATATTGCACACAAAAAATATCCATTTTCTATATTAAAATAATTTATTCAAAATATTTCATATTTCCATGAAATAAAATGAAAACTATGAATATTTCATAGCCTGAAAATCATAAATGAAGCATTTTCCTTTGAGTTTCTGCTACTAAATACTGAAAATCTGATTAACTGCAGCTTAAGACAGATGTTTTCCTTATGTTGATTAATGTTATGTTTAGGTGTACTAAAGCAACTGTTTCTTTTGTTTTTGTTGTTTTTTTTACTTTTGTTCTTATCTTTCTCCTTTTTATGTCTTGTTTCAGAAGGAATATGATAGTGAAAAAAATGCAGAACATCAAAAATAAGCTCTAGCAAAAGAAGACCCCAAGTGTAGGATGGAGTTATACAGCAAAATCAAAAATAGATGCCAGCACTGTGAGAAAAGTGTCTTTATCAGTCTACCAGTAACATTCTAGCTGAAGTCTTCCCTGAGGCTGTTTAAGGAGACTCGAACCTTGGTTTTCAGTGTGCAGATGCATAATCTTTATTAGCAGCTGATCTCATTAGATCTAGTTTATTGTATAAAACAGTCAAACAGTCATGGATTTGGAAAATGCCAGGTGTTATGAAAAGATCTCCAAATTTCTGTGTTGAAATGGACATGACAGGGATTTGTTCTTGTGTTCACTAAGTGAATGTTTTAAAACTACTGGCTGTTTTGGAATGGAGTACTTCTGGTTTTTTCCCACAAAAATTTAAAGAAAAAATATTGTTGCTTGGTTAGCATGGAATGAATATTAATTTGGATCTATGAAATATTTTGGGTATAAGGAAAACTGTCACCCAATCAGCTCTAGAAGTCCAAATGTAAAATGAAAGTAATCTCTCCTAGGAAACTGCTCTGCAAAGTATCCAGCATAAATTTTCAGAACTTTAGGTAATGTAAAGTTGATATGTGCATACATAAAATCCAAATTTAAAATAGATGTATGTCTAAAACTCCATTTAATTCTTTGGCCACTAACAAGTGGAAAATTTTTCTTCAAAAAATGACTGCAAGAGGTCAAAAGTAAATAAGAATAATAATAGACATGAGGGGACTTAACAGTATTTTATATGTGGACACTTTCTCATGCCACCTTCTTCAATTTCCCTTTGAAAAGTAACACTACCACAGGCCATTTTGGGTCCTTCATGTAAGCTACAGGAATATGACAGAAGACATTACTGCAAAAAGATTGATTGTGTTCACTCTTATATTTCAAAATAAACTTGTTGAGAATGGTTAAGAATGAAAACAAAATAATTTCACAGTTCTTAGCGAATTGGAAAACTGATAAAAATAAGCAAAGTATAAAACCACTGAGAACATAAAAAAATAGTTTTGAGATGTTTCTAAGAGAAATAACTAAATTAGTTGAATATTTGAAAAAAATTATCACTAAAGTAGGAAATAAAAATATTAACTATGAATAATCTGAATTTAAAATATTTCAAATACAGTAATTTAATATGTACAAGTTGAGAAATCCACCCTTTTCCTTGAATTTTTCTTTCTACAACAGTTGTTATAGGAAGTTCTTTTATCATTAGACACAACAATGTCTGAGGTTACCTTACACACCTGAATTCTG
Source organism: Pachyramphus minor (assembly GCA_013397135.1). NCBI lineage: Eukaryota > Metazoa > Chordata > Aves > Passeriformes > Tyrannidae > Pachyramphus > Pachyramphus minor. Next base: position 111,072 of record VYXB01005613.1, read on the forward strand.
GTATACAGCAACCCTACAAATACAAAATTAGGTGTGTGGTCTTCTCACTCTTGTTGTGCAATAAGGGGTGCAGAGTCAGGAATCAGACTTTGTTTTAATTTCTGGATTTCCTGATAAAACCTATAACTGAAAATGTGTAAGAAATAAATCTCTATCATCAATATTTAAGAGAAATAATTTGTAATAAAAAATCTGAATTGACTGCATAAAACAAAGCACTCTGTGATAACGGAGGATCCTCAAGCTGCTTGAGACTTGAAACCACTGTAGAAAGAAGGGAATTTTGTTGTGGGGAGGCATACACATGACTCTTATAGTATGGAAACTTTTTTGAGGAAAACATTTTACTTTTCAGCACTATCAGCAGAAGATATTGTTTTTAATTAAGACAGAAAATTATAACTTTCAAATGCACTGTTTTTCTGGATAAAGGAGCTTATTTCTTTTGCCTAGGGCTTACAGGCACTTAGCATAAGTTGCAGGACTTGGTGATCTTGCAAGAAGGCATGGTTACATGACTCAGCTCCTACTTCTAGTTATTGTTCTGTAGGAAAGAGGCATAAAACTCTCTTCAGATGACTAACATTCAGTAATCCTTTCAGTATGATGCTACTACAACTATTGACAAACTAAAAGACTGAAATGGGACTTTATTAAGACGTAAAGTTGAAGCATGACAAAAACATAGCTTTCCTGTCAGATTGGTTTCTGATTCCTGACAAGGAACTACAGAAACAAAAGATCATCTTTTCTACTTCATGATTTTAACACACAGAATTCCACATATCTGTCTTAATAAAAGGATTATGCTTTACTTTTTGTCTGGGATGTTGACAGCTGCTTATTTGCTTCCATGATATGACAGCAAACAGAAAACTCTAAAATTCTTTCTATTATTTCTTTTGGGAAAGATTGTAGTTTTAATGCTGTTCCTCTTTTTATGATCCAGTGAAGAAAATGCAAAAATTGGAATATATGAATTTTAAAATGTTATTTAAAAGAATAACGGCTAACAGCAGCTTAGTCTAAAAAAAGTGTTCTTTGATCCCCGAAACAGTGCTTACTCACAACATATAAGTCAAAGGAACCATAGTCATGCTTGTGCATAACAATAAAAGGAGGATAGAAGTTTGACCATAATGTGGATTTTTAATTGCACTCTATCAACATCGGACTCAGAACGGAACTGAAATACTTTTGGTTTGTCTCTAGTTAGATAGCAAAATAACAGATAAACCCAAATGTGGCTGCATATTTTTCATGATTTTCCTTCCTTTTCCTTACATTTCTGATTTTCCACTTTTTTCATTTACAGAATCATCTGTTCTTTCACTTGCCTTCTACCTTTGTCATTCAAAAATTATTAAGCATGTTTAAATTTATGTAAGAATGTATCTTCCCAGAATTTCTAGTCGATTTTGCAACTTACCTGCAGTTATCTTTTATGACCTGAGACCATCTGATTTCCTGTCTTTTGAAATTTCTTGTGTAACTACTTAGTGATTTAGTTGCAGTTTTATATTAGGAGTGACAATTTGCTTGTTCTCAATTGCATTTCTCCATTAGACTGCAAAGGATTTATGGGGAAGGGAAATATGGTTCTCCTGCCTTTTGGCATGGGTGTTCCTTGCTAGCCAGCATGTGGAAAAATGTAAAGTGATCCAGCATGGCCAGAATAATCTATCTCTTTGACTTAATTTGTCCAGGGCATTAGTTGACATCATCTCTATTACCACTTTCTTCTTCTGATTTTACAGAGAGAAATTCTCACCTGAATTCCTTTGACTGCTTTAAATCTGTCTCCCATGGTATATCTTTCAGAAGTTGAAGAAGTTATCAACTGCAGTTAAGAGCATAATCTTATGTAAGTAGAAGCAAATTGTTCTCTTCTGACCCAGACCATGAATTAAATGTGGAATTTTTGTTGTGTAATCTCCCCTCTATCTGTCTAAGAGGAGTACTGATCATTACATTATCTTCAAGCTTGACTCATCCTCATGTGCCCTACATGGGCCTGCTTCTATACGCAGATGTGACAAATACAGCACTTCAGGCTTCTGAGATTTCTGTCTGATCCCATATAAACAATTTATCTAACTGTCATACACAGCTTATCTCTGGTTCAGCATGTGGGAAACCTTTTCTGACTGTCTTGTTTTGAGACCTGGCAAAAACTAGAGAAAGAACTGTTTCTTCTAGTTGCGCTCGTAAAACTGGTCAGTGCACTTCTGTATTTCCTGGAGCTTTCTGTCAAAGCTGTAAAGCTGTTCATGGTGATGAATTGTGCCTCCTGTTCCACAGATCTTTCTGCGTTGTAGTAAAGTCGTGCTCTACACTACTAACCTCAAACGACATTGCCGAGTACTCTTGTCTTCGCCCCACATCACTGAATTCCCAACAGCATTTGCTTTCATTCCTTGGTATACTCAGCAATGGCTCGTTTTCAGCCTGCTTGTGCCTGAAAGCAAGACTAGGAGTGTTATTTCAAGTATATAGGCATTGACCTTTTTTTTGTAGATACATTTCCTTCCTGCACATGTAGAAGTTCTATGGCAAATGCAAGAATCCCCAGGCTTTCTGTTAGTGCAGTTTCTAAGACTAATAGAGCACTATTTGATGTAATTCTGGCTTCTCGGTATTCTTGCTGGGGGAAAATGGCTGGGGTTAAAAATTAGAAGAGGCTAAGAATTATTGGGTAAAATGCATCTGCATCTCCCTGGAGGGAACATGGTAGACATGCCCCACAAATATTCCCCATACAACGATAAGCACCTGCTACTGGGGATGAAACGGAGGGTGGAGTGGAGATGCTGCAGCCTCTCTCCATAGAAATACGTGCAGGGAAGGGAACATGGTGGTACTTTGTAGTTCATAAGATTGTATAGTACCTGTCAACCAAGGGCAATAGATGGAGATATTCTGCAGCTGAGACAACAACTATGTTGAAATCCCTCTCCTCAGATGCCAAGATATGACCATGCCCATTAAGCATGCAAAGTGAAAAGAAGGAATTTTACATCAGAGATAAAAATATTTATCACTAAATTCACCTAAACCTAGGAGGTAATATAAAATTAAGTTGAGAATAGAGGGAAAATTGAAGAAGACTCCTTTGAAACTGTTGGAATCAGTTAATGAGCTGAACCTATCTTCACCCTGTATAGGGATGCCCATTGGGTAAGAACCATATTCTATGCATGTTAAATGCTGTTATTAGGATTAGAGTTTCTGCTTGCTTTATACTACAGTAGATTGCTTTAAATGCAGTTTTGCAGTCAGACACTATCACTGATGGCCCACAAACCTTATTAGCCCGTCACAATTTCTATCAATACTGTTATTCCATAAACAGTTAGACTGAGTCCTTTATAGGTGCTAACAGTTGCTGGCAGCAGGTTACACATTGGGAATACTCACTGAGGTGTCTCCATGGTGTTGGCTTAGTAACTCTGAAAAGGCAGCCAAATCATACTCTAATCTTGTGAATCTGTTCAGTGAAGGGTCCCCTTTTGGGATGCTGTTAGATAGGTCAGGCATGAGGGTTTCAGCTTCCCTGGGGCACTGACAAATAAATCACTGGGGGTTGAGAAAATCTCCCCATACTAAGGGTCAGGTGAACTGCCTCCCTTTTCTTGTGGCACTTGTCATATCTAAGAACCTGGCTCCTAACCTGTAATTTTTTCATTATTTAAAAAATGAATGCTTTGTTTTGACTTTTTCTCTCTGCATAATTCTTTCTTAACTATAACAAAAATTTTCTCCCTATGATGGAAAGATATTGCAGCTTGAGCTTAACTATTATTGGATCTTAAATATTATTTCTCTTAAGTTAAAAATGCCATAAGGAAAAAAAAAGCGTCTGTTTTTTCCTTATCCTTATTCAATTTTGTTGGAATATTTCAAGGGCATGGCAATCTCCATAGGGACTCAAACAGAGAGATAAAAGATTATGCAGAGACTGGCAAGGGGCAGGATGGTCCTCTCTACAGACATGCAAAAACACAGTGAATGATTTATTCCTTGGATCAATCAAGTAGTATATCCTTAATATTGTTAATGTTTCCAAGGCTTTGATGTTTTTGAGTTGGTAGATTTTGACAATCCTTGGTAGGTTTTCTTACCGCCAATGAAGTCCTTCTGTGGTAGGTGCAATGGCCAGTTACAACTGCATTAGCAGCAATCCTCAAATAGGAGTAAGGGAAGTCCATTCTTCACCTCAGCCTTTCTTGCACGTCAATTTCTTTGAATAACATTTTATGTATGTGTTTCCAACTGTTTATACTTTCCCATCAAAGAAAATATTTTGATTAACTTGACTGAACACACAATTATCTTCAAAAACTCCTTTGTTAAAATGTAATTAGTTTCTTAAAAGAGTATTGCATGTTTTGTGAATATCTATAAAAGATTGAATTAAAGACTTCATGAGTTCATTAATTTGAGGACCTATCTGATCAGCTTTCATCATGTAAGAGTCACTGGTAGGTTTGATTTATATCAGGGAAGTTTGATACTGAAGTTTTTACAATATGAGAAAAAATTGACAAACTTAATTCCAGTAGCCTTGGATTATGATAATTAGGCACCTCTGGAAGATAGAGGAGCACAAGCACAGCTTTGCTCTGAATTCTAGTATCAATTTTTGTGCTGTCTTTTGACAATCTGGTTTTAATATTTGCTTTTAGGTTTTTTATTCCAATTTTATTAGTTATCTACTTAGTCTCCACTTCCTCACTGAGACCAAGTTTCTAGAATTTTCTCTTAACATCAGTCAAGAGTATAGTAGAGACAATGTTGTTGCTACAGTATTGTGGACTTGTATGACAGGTGACATTTATTCAACATATCAGCCCTTCTTTTTCCTTTTCCTCTAAGTTGCTCCAGAAAGGGGTTTCAGTTTTCTGAGATGGGACAGCGTAACCTCTGCACAATGCTTTCATATAGCAATATACACACACAAATCCACCTCCCCTTACTCTCAGAGGTGCCATATTAAAGCCCCTCTTCTTAACAAGATTATCAGATTTTGCTTTTCCTCCTCCTTTTTGAATTCTATCTAGCTCAAGCTGGATTAGAATGAGCTGATAACTGGTCTACGGCTGTCTCCTGTAATATGTACCTGCTGGCACGGGAACTGATTCCTCTCTATCTTTCCTCCAAAGACTGCAGACAGAACAAGGTGGCCCATGCCTGCACGTATCTATTTATGAGACCAAAAATGTATGTAGCTAGTCAAAAAATGTGAAAGATTTAGCCCAGGGAAAGGGCAGTTGCTGTCCCAAAATTTCTGTGTCATTTTTTTCAAGAGGACTTTGTTTCATTTTTTTATAGCAAAATGGCACCAAATATAGAAAGGAATTATGTTTTCCTTGTGAAACAATAACATGTATTTATCACAGCATCTTTGTCTATCCTCATCTTCATTTTGAGAGAAGAGAATGACTGTCCCCTGCCTCTTGGATGTCAGGATGAAACCAGGTTTCAGAAACCACCCATTCTTTCTCCTTGAAACCTGCCCAGGGAAATAGTAGTAGTTGGTATCAAGATATATTTTCACTGCTATTTTGAGCAGCATTTTTGTACTGGAGATGTAAGGGGTCTGTGTTTGCATGCACAGCAAGCAGATATTTATTAAGAGTGCTGTAGTGTTTTAAATACCTCACCTCCTTTTCAGGGCTCCAGCACTGGTTGTCATGGAAACAGAACTGAGAACCAGAAACTGGCAGCTGAAATTGCCTCATCTGCTAGTGGTTGTGTCCATGTCTAGTCCTGCTTCCATGGAAACACAAGTCAGAGCAGCAAATGCAAGGTAGTAGTTTCCAAAAGCTACCTTAAAAATAACCCACGCTTAGTATTAGTTTGTTTGTGATCATCTCCCCCCCAGGCCTGCTTAAGTGGATCTCTTGAAGTCTGCAGTATTTGTAAGTTTAACACAGATAAAAAGAAAAAAAGGCATAAAACCCGAAGATAACTGTCCTCTTTGATTTTCTTTACTAACATAACAGGTTTTTGGGAGACAGATTGGTTAATAAACCTTGGCCTGCATAGTTATATTAGCAACTGACTTTCAGAATTATCTTTGATTAATTAAGTGTCCGTTCTTATAATTGTTGTTTATACTGAGCATGTCAGAAGCTGAGGAATGGTTGGCATGGTTTAGTTGTTTAACTAGACCTCATTAATTCTCTCTTAGAACTGTGTGATTCCATCTCACCAAAAGAAAAAAAAAAGTCAATCAGATTCAGATAACATTTTTAATTTTTAAAAGAACTAGCTGTAAAAAAAGAAACCTGGATAATTTTCTATGGATTTTATAACTTTTTTATTTTTCCTCAAAAGTCAGAGTCTATCCTGTTAATAAATTTCTAGACTTTCCATCCGCTTGTAGCTCTTCTGTTTTGCAGTAGACTTGATATACTTAGAAGTCAGTGGCTTTCTGGATAAAGATGCTCGGTTTTGAAAATGTCGAATGAGTTGCCACATGTTTAGTTCAAATACCTGTTACCCTGTTGACCTGCTTTCCCAGGTGTAATGTTCTGTTTCAGACAGATGAGGGGCCATTTTTTATCCTCCATTGTTCCAGCAAGTCTTCTGTTTGTTGTGATTCTAGATGGCTGGAGAAGGATAGAAGAATATTAGATTATACTTGAAATGAGTAACTTAGTCAGTGTTGCTTTGCTGACATCAACATCCTGTGAGATATGATGTGCTCCAGAATTCAGTTGCCACATCTAATTTGCTATTAATCCTGAGGTAATCCTTTGTGTTTTAGCAGTTCTTTCTAAAAAAAAAATATAAATAGATAGCCTTTGTTAAAAAAATCTGTTTGAGATAGTGAAATAAGTAGTTGTATATCGAGCTTGAGATTTTTTAATAAGATCCATGCTTTGTATGGTAGGAAAGCCATCACATCCTGAAGCCTGGATGTCAGCTAACAAACACAAAACCCCATTTAAAGGTCCAGTCATTTTATTCTAAAGGTTTCTCTCAAAGGTCACTAGCTAAAACTTCTTGGAGGAATATGGTCTATCACTGATTCACTATTTGACTTAATACCTGTCTCCCTATCTTGTAGGTCTCAGATGAATTCCTGAATGTTTTGAAGAAAAGAGAACTCTTTGTCGGTGGATTCCTCCTGGGCTTCTTCTTTCTTTTAACTGAAACAGATGTTACTATCATTCTTAAATTCTGAAAATGTAGCTCTGGCTGGCCCCATAGGTTCTAAAGAAACTCCATTTCTTAAAAAAGACAAAACCTCTTTATTTTCTTGTTCCACATCAGCAGTTTTATTTAATCTAGTCACTAAAATTAATGAGAACTGCCATTTCTATCTCCCTCTTGTTGTTGTTTTTTTTTCTTTTTTTTTCCCCAGAAGACTTGCATTGTATTTTCATATAATTCATTAAATTCTTGACAGAAATTTCAAAAATCGGTTTGTATCCTAAACAGGTAAACAACATCTGGAACATGAAATATTTGTAGACTTTAGACTAACTGTCACAATATTAGCAATATCATCTTTATAACATATTAGTTTCAGAGTTGGTACTCTATTTTCATTATAATGTCTACCAGTCTTTGGCATTTTTCACTGAACTTACTTCAATAAGTATTTAAAACTTCACTTATTTATATTTCTATTAATGCAAATGAGCTTTTTTGTAATTCTTACCTTTTCTCTCAGTATATTCAAACCATGTCTAACTTATGAGATTGAAAAAGATATCAACCTGGTTTTTCGTGTGTGTGTGTTTCCTTACATTGCCTCTTTTTCCTCAAACTTTAATTTTTTAGAAGCTCCTCCCAAACTCATCATTTTTTGAGATGTTTTGTTGCAGAAATCATAGAGTCATAGTCCTTTTCAGAAGTTCTTTTCTGTGCTCAGGTGAAAAATGATGCTGGTCCATCGAAATTGTTCAGTCAGAAAGCTTTCAAATACAATCACATTTGGGGTCCCTGTTTTCTTTGAAGAAGACATAAAATCAGGTCATCATATAGATGACTAATTCCTTGAAGCAGCTGAAAAACAGATAAGAAAATTGTAGCTCAACCTCTCCCAGTGTTTTCAAGAATGAGTAAATCAGCGTGTTTCTCCATACTCTGAGAAAGTTCCTGTCAGCCTTGGGACAAAGAAAGTATAAACGCAATGATAGTTGTGAAAGGATTTGAGACAAAGAAAATTGGGTTAACAATGCACTCACCAATTTAAATCTACCTTATGTACCTACCTTATGTAAGTCTATCTTATGTTGGTTACCTCAGCCAAAGAACCTGTGTGCATTTCAAAAATCGTTGACCAGACCACTCTGTCTGCCTCATAGAGGCTTAGATTTTTGATAGACTCCCAATTACCATTATAGCTAGTGCAAAATACCTTTAGATTTGAAGATGGGCCTGATGGAATCTGATTCAACATTTCAACACAATTGTTACTGGGCAGGTTAATTTAAAACTTTTTTTTTGAAAGAAAAATGTGATCATATCAGTTTTAAATTTTCAACATGAATATGGCAATAAGGATTCAAGCCATCTGCGTGTATTGGAAACCCATTTCCAAATCTTCCATCAGAAATTTTGTTCCCTATTCAGACTTTGATATTGATGATTTTTCTGACTGCACATCTTTGTAGTTCTTCCTTTTCAGCCCAAACATCATCAGAGGTATTTCTTGTCTTTTATTACATAATTACGTAGATGTTAATATAGAAAAACTGATAGTACATGAATGATATTAACAATGATTCTAGGATGCTATTAGGGAAGTTTCTCAGTGCTATTTATCCTGCTCCAAGCCATCTGGAGGCATCTGAATGTGCCATTGGAATAATTAAGAAATATCAAGAACAAAATGGTTTTAAATGAATTTTAATGACAAAACTAATTATTGGACCATTCCCATAACACACAACAGTCACTGCATGTTACTGATGTGTCACAAGTGGCTACTTTTGCAGGATAAATGGTATATTTTGCCAATTCATCTCTTAGCAGTATCTTTCTGGATTTTTTTTTGATTCTATATAATGTGGATGTCTTTTGAGATTAGTGTGTCTGAAGTGCATGTCAAAATTGCTTTTAGCAGAAAGTCATGTTTTTAAAATAAAAAAGCTAAACCTCATTCGCTTTCATGTGGGGATAAAGTGGTCTCAGTATTTCTTTGAGTAATTTTGATATTTAGTAAATAAAAGATGTAAAATCATAGAATAATATAATAGTTTGGATGGGTTTGGATCTGGTGTCTCAGATCCCTGTCCAACCTGACCTTGAACACTTTCAGGAAGGGGAAGTGTTCCACCACCTCTCTGGGCAACATAGTCCAGTAATCTCACTGCTCTTACTGTAAAAAACTTGTTCCTTTTATCTTATCTAAATCAACTCTTTTTTAGGTTAAAACCATTATACCTTGTCATATTGCAACAGGTCCTGCTAAAAATTCTGACTTTTTACAGGCCCTGCTTAGGTACTGAAAAGCCACTGTAAGGTCTCCTTAGAACCTTTACTTCTCTGGGCTGAACATCCCCAACTCTCTCAGGCTATCTTCACAGGAGAAGTGCTCCATCCTTCTGATAATTTTCATGACCCTTCTCTGTATCACTCCACATCTTTTTTAACCTTTCCAAAGTGGAAACTGTTTGATCCTTTCTGGTATGTGTTCCTTTGCATGCAACCAATGACACCTCTATCAAGGGTTCTTCTAAACCATTTCTGATGCCAGCTAGTTGAAGAAAATATTTTCAAAGCATGCAGTATGATGCAGTACATTTTCAGTAGTCAGCAGTAACAATAGAAGTGATAAATAACAAAGGTGGTATTTTCTTCGGAAGGAAATTAATATGCATAATGAAAGCTGAGTGGTTAACTTTCATTAGTTGTGAAGTCTTGATGCTGGTTTCATCTTTTAAGCATAAATAGTGACTGTTTAGATATAATAATAGGTTCTCTCTGTTTCTTTTTCTACATGATTATTCTTTGCACAGAAAAACCTCTGTTTCAATGGTTAATTTTTGCTGAGCACTTTAAAATGTCATGGTTGAATTAGCAATCATTTCGTCTTTCTTGGATATGAGATCAAAGAGTATTTTTTGTGGAAACGCCTGTGTGTACATCTAATAGAACTCTTACTGCAGAGCATTATGCCAGCCATCTGACTGGAACAACCTTGATTCTTTACTTGTAACAAAAACATAGCCCAGAGGATGGCTCTCTCAGAAAGACTATATGTGATTATTATGGCTTAGGGATTATTAAAGGCCTCTGCACTTGATGAGAAGTTTGCAAGTTTCTGTGAGTAGAAAAGGTGGTGTAGCCAGGGCCTCACCAGAGCAATTGTACTGACTTTGCCTCAGCATAAGCATTGCCACTGGAAACAGCAAACCAACATAAGGCAGTGGTGTCGTGCTTGAGACAGACTATCAGGCACGTTATTTTCATTGTGTTTGAACTTTGTATTTATATGTTGAAAGAAAAAAAGCTAAGGGTACTTAAATCTATTGCTATCTTTTGTATTTGTTTCTATACAAAGGCTAGTAACACTGCTTTTACAGAAGCTAGTAACACTGCAACATTACTGTAACGAAGAGGTGAGCTGAACAGATCTGTTCTATTTAGCAAGAAATTCAACCTGTTATGCTATTAGGAAGTTACTTAAAAAATGTTTTTCTTCCAATAATTGTATATTTGCCCTGCTTCTGTAAAATATATGTAACCTGAGTCCATTGGACTACACTATGTTTAGACAATTTAAACAACTAAACTAAAAAAAATGCTTTGAAAAGTTTACAGAATGCATGAAAAGTTGTCTTATACACTTATTTATGACTTACCAATTATTTTTTGTAGCCGATCTTTGAACGATGTTAGAGAGAAAACACATATTTCCTAATCTTGCTGTAGCTTGAAAGCCACATTTAAGATCGTCCTTTTTGACTCTAATAATGAACCACTAGTTTAAACAGCTTTTGACCTTCTCTTACCATCTCAATAAACTATTTAGAAATACATCACTGATATAAAGTTTGATCATCTAAAAATTATCCAGTTGTCAGCAAATTCAGTTTGTGTTAATGTTCAGTGATAAGTTGCATTTCAGGAAAATATGATTGTGTTTATTAATAATTTTACATTTAATTAATAAATTATCAACTTTTGAAGCAAGTGGGTTTTTGAAATTTATCTTTTATTCTGGCATCTCAGATCAAAGTACCAAACATTGTTTCTCCTTTTAAGTCACAAGACAAGCACAGCATATATCTATGGAAAAAATACAGTTTCCATGAGGAAAGATGAAATATAAAAAATGCCAATCAAAAAAGAATTTATATCTTGGAAAGAAGAAATTAAAACTTTTTTTTCCCAACAGAAACTGAAATTTTTGTTTGTTTCTTTCTTTCATATTTTAGACAACTAAGGCATAATAATTTCCAATGAAATTCTGTAATCTTATTGCATTTAATATTTGAAGTCTGTTAGACCTCTTACATGCTTATCAGAGAAGACCAAAATAAAATATAAAAAACCCTTGCTTATCACCCACCGTAATTTTTACTTCAAATGTCATTGCAATATCTTTGCTTTTTTGAAACATGGATAATCTATCACAGTTACGTAGTAAATTAAACTTTCAGAGGTAAGCTTTTTTATACAGCTAACTCCTCTTCTCAGAAATACAATATTAAAAAGAACAGAAACTCCTTCCTTAAACTGAATGTCAAAGTAGCAAGTCCTTAAATGGTGTGCAGTGTCCTCTGTTGTTACTGAAACTTGGGAAAGGTGAATCCAAATTAGATGTTGAAAAGGACCATGACAGTTATGAGACATGAAGAACCTATTTTCCATTTCCAAAGAAGAGTTTTAAGATGTCTACATGGAGAAAATTAATGTACTGTTGAATTTTTCAGATATTTCAAGGAACAAGCCCATACAGAACAGCTTAACACTTACCAGCACATGCTCAGAGACAGGTATGAGTTTAATGTATGTTTAAAGTGCAGGGATATTAGCCCTGATAGAGTGCTGTGAAAATGGAGACACACAGCTTCCAAAACTGATTTACTCAGTGCCCTCATGACTTTCTGGAGACCTTCTTACCCACATATTCAGTTTCAGAGTTTATTATACACAGAACAGCCACAGGGGTACATATGCCCTAAAATCCAAGTTTGATTTATCTTGTTTAACACAATTAAAGCCGGAATTTACTCTTAAGAGATGAAGAAGACAAATGCTATAGTTACAGCACTTAAAATTTATTTTTTCTGTTAAATGGTTGCCAGGTAAAATCTAGAATCAGTTACTTTAGACATATTTGATTTTTTGTCACTTTGACACTTTTTGACTGAAGAATGTAGGAACCTGAATGGAAGACCTGCTATTTTAATGAGAAGAAGACTAACAATATTTTATGAAAAATTAAAAAAACCCCAAAGTTAAAAGAAGTACTGTATAATTTATAGATGTGCTTCAAAAATCTTTCTTGATGGAAACCCGTGTAATTATCTACTATTTGGACACATCTTTGTTGACACAGCAAACATTATTTCCTAGAAAGGAAGAGATTGCCTCAGAGAATTATCAGATCAGATGTATTGGTGAGCAAGTAGCCACAATTCAGTCTTTACAAACATGATACTCCGTATGCAGTAATTAGTTTGGATATACTATGGTAAAATGAGAATACATTTAAGAAGAAAACAAAACATCTTTTTTTCATATCTTTTTTGGTTTTGTTTACTTTTAATGCAAAAGAAAGTAACTACCTTTAATTTTACCATACCAAGAGACTTGCATTGGTAATCTTGAGAGAATTCCATGTAGAAGATATATACCCTCATAAAATGTTAATTTATCCCTCACAAAAACAAAAGATTGCTGTTTCATTTTTCAAATTATGAGTTCTCTACAGCTATTTCTACAAATAGTTCATGAGAGGGATTACTGTCTCATTGCTAGCTTGCAAGCATCTATTTTGACTACTCAAAATTGTGACTATTTGATTAACTTCTGTTCCTTTGATTGGATAAATCTCAAAAATAAGAGCAATTTTCAGTAATGGGAAAATAACCTTTTTTTTTACTGACCCAAGGTGTACTTAATCAAATTTTCTATGAACATTCTTTTTAGTCACTATTGTCGGTGACTTTTGTAGGCAAAAATAAACTCATTTAAAAATGGCTATAGATGTCCTGCCAACCTTTTCAAAAAACCAAAACCTGTTGATTACAAACCACTCAAATCCAGAATAGCTTGTGTGACTTTACAGAAACAGACATCCTGGGAGTTGGATATATGCTATTCTTTTTTGCTTAAACAAGCCTTCTACCCCTTCTATTCAGTTGTAGTGTTCCTGGCTATTCCTTAGCTTCATGCTTACTTTTTTACTACTACATAGTTTTCTTCATAGTAGCTCATATGGTGCTGTGTTTTAGGTTTTTGACCAAGACAGTGCTACAACACATTAGTGTTCTACCTTTTGCTGAGCAGTGTTTGCACAGCACCAAGACACTCTCCCTCCTCTGTCCCAATGGAGGTGGCAAGGGAAGTGACCAAGTGACTGTGTGGTGTTTATCTGCCCACTAGTGTTAACTCACAACATCAATGTTTTCATCAGACATTTTTTCTTGTTCCAGATGAAAAACTTACATTCTATTTCCAATTACATTCTTGTCAAGAGCAAGTGTTCCCAGATGTACTGGACAGACCAGAATACATAGGATGTTGCTGATATGGTCTTTTAGAGAAAAGTCAGATTCAGTGCACTTGAACTACATAGGAGTTGTAGCGTGTGTGTCCTTATACCTTTAAATAAATTTCCCACAAGAACTGGCTTATGGGCATTGCTGTTTGACAACAACAGGGCAGCCTACAAGAAGAATTTTGCCAAGAAAAGTAAACTTAAAAAGTGCATATTCTCACCTGCCAGAGCATCCTCCTCCCCATGCTTAAGCAGCAATGACTGTTTCTTTTAGTGATTTTAGTGATTTTCTTTTTTATTGTGCTTATTTATATATTTTCCTTTGGGAAAAACATGGTCACATTGGAGCTGTTAGACAAAATATTCTCAGAGGATATTTTAAGCCAGATTCTAACAGAAGTATGACTAATACAGTGTCACCACTGTCAGAGACTTCTGCAATACATGTTTTCTGGGGAAGGGAAAAAACCCCTAGAAAACAGCCTCTTCTAATCATAAATATTAAAAGGAGGAGAGAGGATTGGGGAAGAGCAATCTTATCCCACTAAAACTAGAAAAAATGAAACAAAACCCAACTAAAACCTTGGAAAAGCTGCAAGAATGTGTGAAACCCATAAGAAACTCATTCCCATCTAATTTGTCTGGTAAGCATTTGAGAGGAAAGTATGGAAATTATCTAATTAAGCTCAAACAGAAAATCACTCTGTAACTTACAATTACATAACAACAGTTTGCTCCTGTAAAAGACTGAGAAAGATAATTCTTTAGGATATATTCCCAGAGATTTAGAGTTGCCTGGGAAACTAGCTGCCATGTGTGGTTCTCCTCTTTTCTGAGCAAATGTTGAGTCACATGGATTTTCCATGTGCCAGGTTTTGTTGCTGATTGTTTAAAAGCAGAATGTATCTGCTCAGCAGCACTGGATCCTACAGGCCTTTATAGTCAGCTTTGCATTTGTGGGACGTTCAATTTATATCTGATGTTGCTTGCATAAATATTCAGAATTAAATCTTACATAAACAGGAATACAGACTACAGAATTTTTCATTAGTGTTTTGATGATTGCTTTCCATTCTCAATTGATTTGTTATCTGTGATATTTGTACCAATATCTTATAAAAATCTATGCAACCACTGATTGCTGAGAGGCTAGAAACCCACATATTCAAGAAGCTGCTTGAGATTGAAATGCAGAAAAAAATGAATTTTCAGACTCTGCCCTTTTCTTGGCCTCTTGACCCTTTTGGGGCTGAGCACTGAATTTCATTTTGTTTCTGAACTAAATGTGAAAAAAAAATGTTACTTCTTCACAGAAAAAGGCATAATAAAGTTTCTACATATTTCTCTTATTGAGTTGCAGACAAGTCAGGCAACTCCTGTGAAAATTTCACTTTTTTGCCTGTTACAGAATCACAGAATGGGTAAGGTTGGAAGGAACCACAGTGGGTCATCTGGTTCAACCTCCCTGCTCAAGCAGGGTGATCCTAGAGCACATTGCACAGGATTGTGTCCAAACAGTTCTTGAATACCTTCAGTGAGGGAGACTCCACAACACCTGTGGACACTCTGTTCCAGTGCATGGTCACCTGCACAGCAAAGATGTTCTTCCTCAATATCAGGTGGAACTTCCTGTGCATCAGTTTCTGCTTATTCCCTCTTGTCTTGTTGCTTGGCACCATTGAGAAGAGCCTGACTCTATCCTCTTGGCAACCTCCTTTCAGATACTTAAATACATTGATAAGGTCCCCTCTTAGTTGTTTCTTCTTGAGACTGAAGAGGCCTAGGTCCCTCAGCCTTTTCTTGTGAAGATTCTACAGTCTCTTCACCATCTTTGTTGGACTCGGTCTAGGAGTTCCATGTTTTTCTTGTACTGAGAAGCCCACAACTGGACACAGCACTCCAGATCTGGCCTCACT
>VYXB01005613.1:128860-179595 GCA_013397135.1 Pachyramphus minor
TCTTCCTAAGGCACCCCAGGATACCACTGGCCTTCTTGGCCACAAGGGCACACTGTGGGCTCACGGACAGGTTTTGTCCACCAGGACCCCCAGATCCTTCTCTGCAGAGCTGCTTTCCAGCAGGTCAGTCCCCAGCCCATACTGGTGCACGGGGTTATTCTTCCCCAGGTGCAGGACCCTGCATTTGCCTTTGCTGCATTGGTTCTTCTCTGCCCATCCCTCCAACCTGTTGAGGTCCTTCTGAAGGGCTGCACAGCCCTCTGTGGAGTTGGCCACTCCTCTCATCTTCGTCTCATCAGTGAACTTGCTGAGAAGGCATCTGCCTCTTCATCCAATTCATTGATGAATAAGTTAAATAATACTGGGCCCAATATTGAAACTTGGAGGACACCACTAATTACAGGCCTGCAATTAGATCCTTGTGCCACTGATTACAAGCCTCTTGGATCTGCCATTCAGACAGTTCTCAATTCACCTCACTGTCCCCTCAACCGATCCACGCTTCCTGAGTTTGTCTCTGAAGATGTTGTGAGAGACTGTGTTGAAAGTCTTGCAGAAGTTGAGGTAAGACAATACCCACTGTTCTTCCCTCATTCCCCAACATCCAGTTTTTCATCATAGAAAGCAATAAGGTTGGTCAGGCATGATTTACCTTTAGTGAAATATCATAATAATCAGAATCACAGAACCTTCTGAGTTGGGAGGGACCCACAAGGATCATCAAGTCCAGCTCTTAAGGGAATGGCCTGTATGAGGGATCAAACCTTGGCCTTATCAACACCGTGCTCTAACCAACTGAGCTCATCTTAGGATTTGAATCCATGTTGACTACTCTTGATCCCCTTATTATCACTCAAGTGGATAGATAAGGCTTCCAGAATAAGACGCTCCATCACCTTTTGAGGGATAGAGGTTAGGATGATTGGACGATTGGACACTAGTTCCCTGGGTCCTCCTTGTCCTTTCTGAAGAGTTGGGGTGACATCTGCTTTAGTCCAGTTCTCAGGCATCTCTTCTGATCATCATAACCTTTTAAAGATGACTGTGAAGGACCCATCTATGGTTACTGCCAGGTAACTGCACTCATGGATGCATCCCATCAGGGCCCATGGACTTGTGGATGTCAAACTTGCCGAAGTGTTCTCTAACCCAATCCTCCTTGACCAAGGTAAAGTCTTCTTCGCTTTGGTTCTGGATTGCCTATATGAAAACAAGAGAGCAGTAACTTGCCAACTGATTGTTGTTCACTAGCCCAGCAAAAAGTTTTGTATGTGTACCTCATGCCACTACAACAGGCTTCAATAAATACTGGAAACAGCTTGCATGGTTACCTAGGCATATAGTGTGGTGTAAGATTTTTTAGGTTGGAGCAGACATCTGCACAGCAACAACACATATCTGGTGAGATATTGGTATCTTAAATTTGTACTTGGAATCTAAGTGGAGTACCACAAAGCATCTAATGTCTAAGTTTAGATATCTGAATCATCCTCTAGATATTCAAGCTTATAGTCAACTTCTACAACCAGATACTTAGTACTAGGATTCCACCTACAACAACAGCAACTGCACTTATGGCAGAAATCTTCTTCCCATTTGAGAACAGTTTCTGAAAAAAAAAAAAATCCAGGGCATTTATATCAAGGCAAATGGAATTGTCTTAATTGCATTGTTTCTATTTATTTTAAGAAATATTAGCTAAGTCATAGTCCTCATCCAAAGCAAAAGTAACATCATTAGTGATTCAGTTTGACAAGTTATATCTAGCAAAAGTAACTGATATTTAAAAAAAGAAATTGACATGAAGAAATCTAATTGAAGAAGTAAAAAGAAAATCTTGATTTGTGTTAAAATGAAAACAAACAAACAAATCCCTTCATTCTCTCATATCACTGTTTCTGTTCCTCTTATAGCAGTGGTAAATAATAATATGGTATTTATTACTGCTACTGATAGCCTCTGCTATTGTATGTTCAATGAGAACTATGAGTTCTTCAATTTCTATTTAATGATGGAATGACTCAAATGGAGTTCCCATTTCCCACCTGGAGAATCTGGGTGTGAGTTCAGAATAAACACATCCAGATTGCTCCAGATGGGTGAGATGAGTTCAGCCTGTCATAATTGCTGTGGTTATTATTATCACCACATTCTAGGCTTTATCTGAATAAACTTAGAACCCCCATCACTAAGAAATGCAATGGTACTGCAGGGCTTGATTTCCAGCTGTACTGCAACTTACAAATCAAGGCATAACATTTAGTCAATATGGTGAAATATTAATAACAAACTGTAAGTGCAGAAAAGTTTCACTAAAAAAGGTTTTAAACTTACCTGTATGACTATCTTCTCATCACAGTAAGCTTCTGTTCACTTTCCCTGCTAAGGGAAAATCTAAACTCTCAAACAGATGCTGCATTTAAGGCTTACAAATAAATGAAAAAATAAACAACATTTTTGAGTGCTTGTCTTCTCTGCTAATTCTTTGGGTGTCAGGCTGTAAACTGGGGTAAAATTTCAGGAAAGCATTGTAATCCCTCAAAAACAGTGCTCATTATGTTGAAGAGGTATTTATCTACAATGGCATCAATATTCTAGTATAAATACAGCAAACTAATTGCATTCTTTGTGAGCAATGAAACGACTGCGAATGTTGAGTTTACATTCTTACCTTGTGTTATGTCCCTGCAGTCTTAAGACACAAGTCGGCCATGCACTTTTCTTTCTTACTCAGTTTCAAATGTATGGAGAAGTAACCTGAATCACTTACCTAAATATAATTTTCAAATGCATTGAAAATCAAGTATAGATTTTAAGATTTTTGTCATGATCCCGAACATTTGTAGAAATAGTACTTCACTATTGGCTAGCTATTGTTAACTATGTACAGGAAGAACAGCTTTTCCATGGCTGCCATTTAGATGCCTAATATACACACGCAGAGGCAAAGAGCATTTTTCAAGCCAGATGAACAAATTCTAGGCAATCAAAAAATCTTTTGGTTTCATTGTTTCCTTCAGATGATATATGTCAATTACTTGACTTTAGGTAGTATATCTGAATTTAATTTGCCTAATCAGAGCCATAATTAGATAGAGGACTACAAAAAGTAGTTTGTTTAAGGCATTTGTTTTGTTGTTTGAATTTTTTTAACAAGACTTTCCCTTTCTTATGAGTTCTTCCACATTTATTTTAAGATGAAATGACTCATACTCTGGAGTTCCCATTTCTCACCTGGAGAATCTGGGTGTCAGCTGAGAATAAACACTTCCACATTGCTGCAGATAGGTGAGATGAGTTCAGCCTGTCATAATTGAATGCATTCAACAAAGTGGAGCCATGAAACTATACAACAATGAGGTCTTCCAAAGCTATCAAATGTTTCCTACCAAGTGCTATTACAGTCAGGTACACAAAACATTACCCGAAGCAGGTCAGCATTTTCTTTTGACTTCACAAACAAAAAGCTGTGGTACTCATATGCTGATAGCTGCAAGCTGTGTCTAATCTTGCCCCCATCTAAATTATCTCCTAAATCATCTCATATTAGCAGCACCTGTGAACATGTGTCTGTAAGCAGACGGCAGGTTAAGAACATATATGATACTTACCCCTTAATACTATCCTAGCTTCTGCATATTTTCAGTTCAGAGGATTTTCTGAGTCTGATGTAGTGTGTTTCCCCAGTAACATTTAATGGATCTGCTGTCCATGTCTACTCTGAACACAGGCAAACCTTTTTACAAAAAAAACCCCACCGAAATTCAAGAAACAAAAATTCCCCTAGCAAACCATCCCACAGGTTTACCACCCAGTCTGAAGTACCTCTCGTTCATTCTGAGCCCAGCCTCTGTTGCTTTCATCTGGAGGTGCCTGTGTAAGAAGAAACAGTGAGCAGCAAATCCCTTCCCACGGTCTCTACATCAGGCATAATTTTTATCTTTTCCTTCAAAGTAGTTTCTTAGTCATTCTAAGAAAATTATTCCATATCATGATTGTTGGCCTTCTGTGAACCTTTGCCATATTTTCTGTGTCATTTTTTTGAAGATCAGAACTGTGTCCATTAACTGGGAGTGCTTATGACATGTGATTTTGTACAGTGGCACAATGTTGCTCTTTTTACTTCTTTATTCATTTCCTCATAAAGTAAAATACATGATTCATTTTTCCTCTCCTAGCAAACACTGAGATGCTATTTTCATCTGTCACAAACACAAAGGCTTATTCCAATTGCAACAGACAGCAGAGATCCTATTATTTTATGTGTGAAGCTAGGGTTGTTTTCCCACACATAAAAAAAGAATTAACTCTTTTTTAGAATTTCATCTGCTATTTTATTACTCAGTCATTTTTTAAGATCAGGCTGCAGTTTTTCACAGTTAGCCCTCATACTTACTGCCATGATTTTTGAATTCCTTTTTTGTGTTCAGAAATGGCCATGTCACTGCTGACTACCTTTTCCAGGTACAAGTCCCAGGCATTGTGGAAAACCACTGGCAACTTTCCTGCATGTAACATTTAATTATTTAGTTCTATCTTCTTTTATATCTTTTAACCACCTATACCAATTCTAGGATCTGCCTTTTCTGTTTATTTTCCCTGCAAGTGCTTTGCACTAAACCTTATAAAAAGCCTTTTGAAAATACAAGCATATTTGCTTAGTTAATATACCAAGTATATTATCCTTATCCACCAGTGTTTTGATCTCTTAAAACTACTTGAAAAGGTTTGTAATACAGGACTTCCATTTTTGGAAATCACATGGGTTTTTCTTAAGTAGCTTCTATTTATTCAGGTCTCAGCTAATTCAGTGTTAACACATTTCTGATTCATTTACCTTCAGATTTACAAGACTGCACTTCTGTAGGTCCCTCCAAAATGTTCTTTTAAGGATTGTCACAACATTTGCTGTTCTCGAGTCTTCAGACACTATGAGTAGATGAGATATATGGTAGATCTACAGTTGTACTATTTCATACTTGACTATTGTTGAGGCTTGTGAGGGAATACCATCCAACATTGGTAATCTGGTAATTTTATTCTGCCTCTGTTTACTGTGATCACCTTCCACTGAGAGCATTGTTTCAGTTGATCCTTCATTAATCAAGTTGATCCTTCATTAATCCCAAAATATAGCATAAAAATTGGCACAGGTTTTCCTACACTGTTCACGGATACAAAAAAACTGTTTGCCTCCTCTGAATTGCTGTTGTTCTCTCCAAACATATCATTATCATTGTAAATGAATCCAAAGATTATCTCAGGATGTTTTTGTTCTTGATTTTGATGTCTTAGATTAGATTACAGATTACATTAGATTCTGTATTTAACTAAGCAAAAAGCCATCGAAAGTTGTTGGTTGGGGAAATTAGCTTTAACTTGAAGGTTGTTATCTGGCAGTAATTGATTATCATAGTGCAAAGCACAATCTCTTCAGTAAGGAAATAAAAATTCTCTTTACAAATATCTAGTAATTAATGCTCCAGAAAATGGAACAGACACTACCTTATGAATTAGTAAATATGTGAATTTTCTTTAAGTTCATCTTCAGTAGGACAGGCTACTCAGATCGTTTTAGAGTATTCTGATGTCTGACAAGAGAGAGGAAAAAACTGTTGTGCATCCAGGAAGAAAAAAGGAGAAAAGTAAAGAAACAAAGTGAATTTTACTAACTATTAAAAGAAACAAAGCTTGTCTTCTAAACTTAAACAATGTGTTTTTCAGTATCACTTTTGTTCAACTGTGCATTGTATTTGGCAAGATACTACTGTCAATTCCCATTCAGAACACACATCTTGTGTGTGCAAGATATAGTCTTATGATGAATTATGAATCCATCTCTTTCCTTCAGGATTTGTTTCTTGAATACTTTTTTCTTGCTTTTAAATATTTATTGTAAATGGACTTGAAATAAAATTGTATAAATATCAACTGTAATCTACTTTGTGCATGCTGGGGAAGCCCTAGTATGCAAGTCATCTTTCATATCCCTCTTGCATCCTTCCTCTTTGCCTTTGGACTGTCTTGGAACTGTCAGAGATATTTTCTCACTCTCCCAATAATTTTGAGTCAACATGGTTTGCTCTTTTACATCCCTGCCATTTCATACCATTGCTAAATAATTTATTGGCACAAGCTGGCAGCTTTGTGAATAGGAATGCTAGGACCAGTGCCAGAATTACCTCTTCTCTGTAACTGAATAATGTGTTATCAGCTACTCCACTTCGGAAGCTACGGCTGTCACCTTTAAGTATTTTCCATAAGAACTTCCCTACTGTCTTTAAGTGAAAGTTTATCTTTTCCCTCATGTTGTGGTCTAAACTCAGACAGCAGATAAGAACCAAACAGCCACTCACTCACTCCCTGTCCCAGCAAAATGGGGGAAGAGAATTGGAGAAAGGTCATGGGTGGATATAAAAACAGTTTAACAATTGAAATTAAATTAAAAGAATATAATAATAATAACAACAGCAAAATTAAGTAGTTACAAGTAGTAATTAAAGGGGAAATTAGACAGAGAAATAAAACCCAAACAGGCAAGTGATGCAAATGAAAGGAATTGCTCAACAACAACCCAACCCAGCCAGTCCCTCAGCAGCATACCCCCCCCACCACTGTTCTCCCTAGTTTTACTGTTGAGCATTTTGCCACATGGTATGGAATATTCCTTTGACCTGCCAGAACCAGAATGTCAAGAATCAGAAATGAAATAATGAAACTTGATGTTCTGGTCTCAGAGAAAGCTGGAAAAAAGCATCAGATAAAAAAGAATAAGCAACTTTGGTCAATGTTCTGAATTAATTGTTAGCATACTCTTAAGGCACTGTCTGTGTTTGAGCAGATCAGGTTGTCTGACAGGGTAAAGTGGCCAAGCTGACTGGCATTTCTGAAGCTCTGAATCTCTATCACATCTCTGAAGTTGTCATAGAACTAGTACAGGCTTTCACTCAAGCAACAGGAGCTTTGGATCTCAGTAATTGAGATGACTTCAAGGAGGATGTCTTGCAGGCTGTTTCTTTCAGGAGCAAAAATCAGACAATTTCTTCATAAAATACAGGTTTTTCACAAGTCTAGTTTCCTCAGGATCAGGTGAAATCTACAGTCAGAAGAAATTTTCTGCTTATAATTAAAGTCTCTGCCTAGTGAGTGCTTTGGACAAAAATTTTATTTGTAGTTAGGGGTTTGTGGTGGAGGGAGGGGTATGTTTTGGTTGGTTGGGGTATTTTTAAAGGTCATGACTGAGGTCATGCTTTCTTGGTATTCTTACTTCATGCACTTCCCTGGAGTTTCTGTTGCTTCTTTGAGACATGCAGCAGAAATTAAATCTACTCCTTGCAATAAAATTCCTATTCACAGTCTTTGTCTAAACCACTTGGTGTTCAAAAATTGCTGGGATGGAAACCACCTTGTTTATGAACACCTGCTATGATGGCTTCTCAGCTTGCAGATCTATAATTATTTTATGGCAATTATAGAATACAACTTTGTCATATACATTGATTTTTCCAACATATTAACGAATAAAACATATAATTACTGGGGCATGGTCCCTCTTTTTTCATTCAGAGGCCTAGGGATAATTACAAGCATCACTTTGCTGAAAAAAAATATTAGGCAGTTTTAAGGAACAGTTCAGATTTTTGGCAAAGAGTTTTCCCAATCTGTAACCTCAGTGGGTGAGAAAAATACAGTTTACTAACTCTATTTTGTCCAAACCTTTAGATATAGTATAGAGTATAAAAATGTTTCTGAGTAAAAAGTGCTTCTAATCCATCCATTAGTCCTTCTAAGGCCTCTTATATACAGCTCATTCAAGATGTCACTTTTCTCCCACAGAAGTCAGAATAAAAATGGTTACCAAATTCCCACTATTGTTTCATTTTTCTGCTCATGCACAGCAGCATGGCTTATTTTAGGGTCAGTGCCTAATGTCACAATAACTTCTCATTTGTATGACCCAGTTCAGATAAACTTTTGGCTCTATCATCAATCACGATGAAAGAAATAAGGAGTATCTATCAATGCACACCCCTCACACAACAGAGAGGGCTTTCCCTGATCACTGCAAGTGCCATGTGCTCTACGCACTACTGATCAGGAATGTGGAGAACCCTGGTATGGTCTGCAGAAGTTATTGGTAGAAGAAAAACACAACCAACATGGAAATTTGCAGACTAATTTTTACTGTCACCTTTCCAAGTAAAACTAGACTTTGAAGTCTACAATCTGCAGAATGCATGGACAGCTGAGCGCACTGTTTGTCAGCTTCTGTATGAGTGATGCTTATATCCCTGAATTCATTCAGCTACCCACCAGCTACGTAACACTCTGTGGCCTTAAGCTGGAGATGATTGTGAGGTGATGACAATAATATTAATAAAGGTGTTTGGAAAACAAAAATATTCCTTCTCTTAAAAAGGAGAAGTACTGCAAATTGAAGAAAATAATTTTACATCTTTAAAGACCTTTATTTTACAAAGGTATTCATATACCAGCATGAATCATGACACATAACAACTGAGTTTTGTAAAGAAGTACAAATCAATTTAAGAAACAAGACAACCATGAGCAAAATATGAAGCCTTATGGAAAACATATGGACTTTTTATTTTTCATGACTGTGCATTTTAGGGCTGCCAAACAAAACTCCCTAATGCTGCAAGGGAGACAAAAACAGTAATTTAAATTCAGCCTTTCAGAAAGGGTCTGAGAGATTCCCGCTAATGAAGTATACTATGATGTTCCTCTCACATCATAATAAAAAGGCATGAAAGTTAAACAAAAGATGAGTTCTTGCAAATTGAAAATGTCAAGAATTTAAAATGAGAGATTGTAGTGGAACCAAAAGCTGAGGAAGAAAGCTCCAAACACAAACTCAGCTGTCTACAGGAACCAATAGCCCTAATAACTAACTATATTGTATTCTGCCCTTTCACCAAGACAACTGAGTAGTTATCTGAATGAATGAAAATAATTCTCATTATTGCAACATAATTCTCATATATGCAACATGAAGGTTTGCATCTCTGGTAAGTGTTTTTGGAACTGAAGTGTTTTTGGAAGAGTTTACAAAGGTTATATAGAACCATCTTGTAGCTTTGCAGTAGCATCTTTGTTGATTTTGCTGACTCAGTAAATAGGATAGTTCTGGAAAAATCCTACGGCTCCCAGACACTTCTCAAGGCTGAACAGAACAAGAGCCCTCAGCCACTCCTCATACATCTTCCCCTCAAGGCCCTGCACCATGTTCGTTGCCCTCCTTTGGACACTCTCTAAGAGCTTCATATCTTTCTTATTCTGTGGTGCCCAAAACTGCACACAACATTCAAGGTGAGGCTGCTCCAGTGCAGGGCAGAGCAGGACAATCCCCTCCCTCAACTGGCTGGCGATGCTTTGTCTGATGCCCCCCTGGACAGGGTTGGCTCTCCTGGCTGCCAGGATACTGCTGACTCATATTCAACTTGCCCTCAACCAGGACCCCCAGGTCCCTTTCTGCAGCACTGCTTTCCAGCATCTCATTCCCCTGTCTGTATGTACACCCATGTTGCCCCATCCCAGGTGCAGAATCTGGCACTTGCCCTTGTTGAACTTCATACAGTTGGTGGTTGCCCAGTCCTCTCTTTAGTTGAGGTCTCTCTGCAGGGCCTCCTTACCTTCCAGGGAGTCAACAGTTCCTCCCAGTTTTGTGGCATCTGCAACCTTGTTTAGTACCACTTCCAGTTCTGTGTCCAAGTCATTTATGAAGATGTTGAAGAGCACAGGGCACAAGATGGAGCCCTACTGCACCCCAGTAGTGACAGGTCACCAGTCTGATGTCATCCCAGTCACTGTTACCCTCTGTTCTCAACCCATGAATTAATTGCTCACCCACCACATGATGTATTTATTCAGCTGTGTGCTGGTCATTTTGTCTAGAAGGATCCTGTGAGAGACAGTGTTGAAAGCTTTACTGAAATCTGAAAGGATTGAATCAACTGGTTTAAATCTGAAAGGATTGAATCAACTGGCTTCCCTTGATCCACTAGGTGGGTTGTCTTGTCATAAAAGGAAATCAGGTTGGCTAAGCAGCACTTTCCTCTCATGAAGCTGTGCTGGCTGTGACCAATGACTGTGCTGTCTTTCAGGTGTTTTTCAATACCTTCCAGAACAACCTTCTGCATAACTTTACCAGGCACTGAAGTGAAATTGACAGGCGTGTAGTTTCCCAGGTCCTTCTTCTTGTCCTTCTGGAAAACCAGAACAATTTTTGCCAGCTTCCAGTAAGCTGGGACCTCTCTGGATTTCCAAGACCACTCAAAAATCATTGAGAGAAGTTTTGCAATTTCATCAGCCAGCTCTTTGAGAACTTTGAGATGAATCTCATCAGACCCCATAGATTTATGGGGATCCAGCTGGAGCAGCAGATCCTGCAGAATTTCAGGGCTGAGTGGGAGTTGATCATTCTCATAGTCATGGTCATCCAGCTCGGGGCACTGATGCTGACAACCCCTTGGTCCGTCATCTGTGTTGAAGACAGAGGCAAAGAAAGTATTAAATATCTCTGCCTTGTCTGTGTCCGTGTTTGTGAGGTGATCATTGATAAGAGGTTATCAAAATATAAAGTGATGACGAAAGATTAAGTAAGCCTTAGTTGCTTACTAGAGCTAGATTTCAGAGGGAATTAGGATAGGGCCTTGCTTGCTTATGCTAACTTACAAACAGAATATGGTTAATTTTATGATGAGGACTCTAGCAGGAACAGAAGACCTTGGAGTTTTGATAAAAAGCTTTAAGGCTTAGAAGGAGGGAACTTGAAAGTTGATAAAGAAGGACTCCTAGAGATGATACTGGTTTTGAGGTAGCTGGACAATGCCAGCTCAGCAGTTCTACGCAAAGTTTAAAAGTTCAAGCCTGAGGAAGACTTCTTACTTCACCCAAAGACCCCCAAAGACCCACAAAAGAAGAGCCCCAAGGGGCGTTCTGAGGAGGAGTTATAGAAGTGGTATATGTTAATGATTTCTCCTCCCACTTTTCAGGAATTTGCTCACGTAGCTAATGCATATGTAACACAACTAATGTATATGTAACACAGCTAATGCATATGTAATATTATATCACATAAAAAGAGCTGAACAGAGGCAATAGATGTGCGTGATTGGCAGAAGTATCCCCCATGCACCCCACACTGTAAATAAACATAAGTGCTTCAATACTCTTTGTGAGTTTGGGGGTTTGTTTCCACAAATCACCATCCTCATCCTGTATTTCTATACTGCCTATTGCCATTAATATATTTGAAAAAACCTCTTTTTATTGTCCCCCACATTTCTGGTCAGCTTCAACTTCAGTTCAGCTTTGGCCATGCAAATATTCCCTACAGCAGGCAAGAAGAATCTCTGTATTTTTCCCATGTCACTTGACCTTGCTTCCACTGGACATATACTTTCTTTTTTTGCCTTATTTGTCATTTTGTTCATGCTTGAGTGCTCCTAGCTGTATACACACATGTTTCCTCACAATAGTTTTTTTGCTGCAGTATAGAAAAGAGACCCAGGATCCTAATGATAAGCTTGTGCTACTCCTTTATCTGAATAATTATCTTTAAAAGGGAATAGGGACCTGTATTTCCAGTCTGAAACTCCTACCCAAGTCATATAGAGAATTCCACTCATGGTCTAGAAATTGTCCATCATAATTTCAACAACTTTCTTCAATCATACTGATTTCATACAAAGAATTAGGGACCTTTTTTTAACTTCATCTATACTGTTTAGAGCCTTATTTGTTAGTCAGACATAAAGTTGCAGCCCACTATCTCTCTCCAAGCACATAGTCTTGGAAGAGACTACCAAATGACATTTCCATAGCAACACAGTTTCCAGACACTCTGCTACAAACAAAGGTAAAATGTCTTGAACAGAGTTCATGCATGGTATTTAATAAGCCATGTCACTTGCTGTCTCAACCTGTATGTCTGCAGAACTTAGCAATGTTTCCAGTTCAAAGAGTCAGGACAATTATTAGAAAGACTTGCTTAAGCTTGTCCTATGGGTGCTAGGATCAAGAAGTGAGCTGATGAGGACCACACTACCCTTCCTCACACTGAGGAGTTTTACTTACTTCAGGGGTTCAAGGCCTAATCAGTACTGCCTGTATGAGCTCAGAAGGGAACACATTTTTTAATGAAGGAAGACAGAACTTTAGGCCAACAAAACCAGACACTAGACCTTGCGAGTCTGTCCTCCCTCCACTTTCTGCAGCATTCACTTTAAAAAGTCATCCATATTTCTTCGTTCTATCTCCTTCTTCGCATCCTTACCCTCTTTGTTGTTCCTGTGACCATATTTTCTTTTCCTGCCTTAGCAAATCCCTTCACTACAGAATTTCTAAGTGACATACCAAGACTCAAACAATAATTGGTGGCTTTAAAATAGCACTTTCAGATCTTCACCATGCTTTAACTCTCCTCCTAGGTCTTTGCCTGTCCATTTAAATTCCAAACTCAGCAGGAGAAAGTCCTACTCTATACCTAAAATATACCTGACACAGTGGGATCTTAATTTTGTAACAGTACTCAGTCATAAACACACCCACAATGTATTCTTTGTCTCTTCTCAACTAGAGGAATGGTTGGTTACACTATCAGTTCTTTCACCCTCTCCCCCTCTGCCTTCACCTGCCTTTGAAGGTGGAAAACGAATGAGCCAATGCAAAAACCTCAGAGGTGCTAGGGACAGAAGAGACAAATCATGACCACAGATCTCGTTGAGCAGAAAGTATTAAAAAATATGTCATTTAGGAACACATTTAATCTAATTTTTGAAAAATAGACATTATCGTTGACTCTACTACCTATCTTGGTAAGTTAGTTAAATGTTTGATTAACCTCACTGCTAGGAACTCCATCTTAATTTCAAGATTGAAAATGACGCACTTTAGCTTCCAGTCACTGGATCTTGTTATACCTTTTCTGATTAGCCAGAATGAAAAAAGTTTTGGTACTGCACATCTTTTCTATGTGTAGGAACACCTATAAAGAGCAATCCTGAAAAGTGTCTATCACAGTTTTTCAAGCACTCTTACAAAGCAAACAAATAGTAATCATCCTACACATAAATAGTTCTTACATCAAATATTTCTATTTTTATGTCTCTATCTTGTTTTCCCTGTTTCGTCTCTTTTTTTTTTCTTTTTTTTTTCTTTTTTTTTTTTTAGCGAAAGAGAAGGTCATAAATGTTGCTTAGATTATTTGTTCTGATTTTTCATTGGAAATTAAATTTCACAGAGAACAAATGATTGTATTTAGAGCAAACTGTACCAGTCCTAACTGTGACCTAACTGTGATTTGGCAGGGAACAGGAGTGACTAAGATGTCACTGTCCTAATTCCTGCAATGATAAAGAGCTCTTTTGATGATTCTGGCAGATGAACTATATCCTATTCAATAGGTGAATGGATAGGAAAAACAAGTCAGCCTACTCTGTAGGAAAATATCCCTGTCCTGAATGTGACACCTCTTAAACCTTCAATGATGTCAACAGGACACATACCTGGCCTCACTGCTTCATGTATCATCACCAGCTATGACCAAATCATTTTTGTGGCACAATAGAAATAAAAAAACCCAAAGGCACAGCAACATGCATGATCAGCTGTGCACTAGGGAAAAGAATTCACTTAATTATTGAAATTGATCAGCTGAGGTCCTGAAAGATGAGGTTCACTTACAGTGAATGCCTTAATCAGGAAATTCCAGGTTTGTTAGTGTATGGATGGCAATGCAGGTAATTTTCTTCTTCCCATGACCCAAGGAGGGAAATAACAAACAGAATTTTTCAAAAACTCACAAATTTTGAGGCTTGCTGCTATCTCCATGTTTATCCAGCTCCAATCACACACTAACAATTTTTTTGAAACTGTGTTAAAGCAGATCTTTGTTTACCAATACCATACTCCACTTAAAGCAATCACTTTAAGGTGGATAGTTTTTTCCCTATCCCCATAATAATTGCCATCACTGCCAGGAAACAGCATCTGTTTTTAGAACTGCACTTATTTAAATTCACTGTCTAGTCATTTTTTTTAATGCATTTGTAAACAAGACTGAAAATGCTTTTAGCAATTTGTGTCTCTACCATGTTTAAGTGCCTTTCAAAGCACAAAGATCAAGTAATCCCAACCTTCTTTTTTAATGTGATTTTTTTTTTTTTTTGATCCTGGCTCATTTATTAACTGTTCTTGAAATTTTTTCTCCTATATCTGTGTTTGAAATAGACATACAAGTATACTTTACTAATGGTATGTAAAGGGAGGATCTTTTATTATTATTCTGTTATCCTCCTCTATACCGAGTGATCATAGAAATATTTTTGACATTATGAAGTCTTCTGCTATTCTTAAATGTTGATATCAAGTTTTTCTTAGATCTTTACTTTCAAAGACAGAATTTTTTTCCTGCTCATATCATCTTTACCATTGAAGTTCAGAATTATTACCTTGCATCTGAATCTATGAAAACACTTTTTAGTGGCTTGAGATCATTTAGCAAGGTAATTTTGATCATTTTATATCAATCTCTTACCTTCATCTTTATAAAAATTTGGCCTTTGAAATATGCAAGCTTAACCAGAAAATGCTTAAATTACCACTTGATTCCCCAGAAGAAATACAGTCTATTTAAGAATACATGCTGCATGTCTCTATGGAAAATGTTTGGAGAAATTCAAATGCTATGCTGGCATGCACATCTTTATAATTCAAATATGTAAACTCATAAAAATGAAAAAACCACTATTGCATCAGACAGGTCCACACTTCCATAAAGCTGTCATGTAACTTTTTGTCTACTGCTTCTTTATTTATGGAACTCTAGAGTAATTTTTTTCCACTCTTTTTGTGTCATTCTTTGTTTCCATTTTAGTCTTTCAATTCTTTAGTATTTTTCCAAGGTTTGCCAAGCATTAACACAATTCCTGGTGTTTTTAATGCAACTAATTTATTTAATGTTATGATTTGGAAGAACTGTAAGCTCAATGATTTGAAAAATGTTTATTTTTAACATAATTTCCTTTACATCCTCCTTTGTCAAAATTAGTAAATTCTGTCCTCATCAGATGGAGTGAATGTCTTCCTACATTTTTCTAAATATGGACAACTATCTGTCAAACCTTTATACTTAGTTTAGTCACCTTTTGCAATTTATTTCATCAGCATTTATCTGTAGCTATATACCTGGCTGCAATATTCATGTTTTAAATTACTTAGAACCTTCACCCTTCACCACCACTACTTACACATGTTGGTTCTTTTAGCTTTCCTTATCAGTCACATACATTTTAAATTGTAACTTGAAGAATTAATAATTTCTTTATATTTTGGTACAAATTATTATTGTTATTGTTATTATTATTACTTTAATACTTCCATGAAAGTATGCACCACTAGTCAGCATAATTTTTTTTGTATTTTGGAATTGTATTTTTGGGGTCCATGAACAAGTCCTACTCTTTCTAAACTTTTCTACTCTAAACTGATGTTACCAAACAGTTAAGTTTCTTTTAGGTTTAGAAAACCATTTTTTTCCTGTTTTGAAACTGTTTCAAAGTATTAAAAATAAATAAAAAGGAGAAAAATAATTGTGTTCAGTACCAAAGTCTTCTTGCAAAGTAATACAAGCTGAAGAATGATCATTAGTATCTTAGAAACTTTTTTTGTATATCTTAAAGTGAGATTCAGCATCGAAGGAAGGACTCAGTTTCAAATCAAAACTACATCTGAGTTGTTGTTCAAGTTCCTGTGATAGTCAAACGAGATACAAGCAAAACAATTAGGAGAGAGTGGACAGCTATTCACTTAATTCAGAGAAGAATTCAGCTGTTCAGATACCATTTTAGATAACTTACACTGTCCATTTTGGCCTCTTGTGGCTGGTCCAGAAAGCAATTTTTTTTCTATTGGTCATGTATCACATATCACAGATGTCAAACATATGATCTATTGTAGGGCACTTCAAATGTTGCATATACTTAAACATCTGAGTCCTGTTCCCATGTGTCTGCTCAGGTGAATAGCTCCCTATACTATATACCTTCAAGCTCTAGGGTTATCTATAGGGTATATGGGATATTTTTATGGCACTGCCAGTTAGGATACAATCTCTGGGAGACATCTGTCCTTCTGGAGCTGAACTGAAGGGCAAGACTTCTCCAGTTGTGGTAAAAAGCTTGTAGGTGAACAGCTAAATTAAACCTTTGATCTCCATTGCCCATATGGACCACAGCAAAGGATTCCTATCCCATATATGGACACTTGTGGATAGAGATGTCTAAGTTTACATGACTCATTTGCAAATTGAATCTCACCATCAGTGACATTATAATTAGTAAAGTATTTTCCATATTGATTTTTTATGTTTAAAAGTGCTAAGAAAGATTTATACTGGCTGGATAAGGTATCATGAAGCATTTCCTCAATACAAACGCTGATAAACCTTTTTTACAATTGCTGTGTTGTGGCATTGGACTCACCCTACTTAGGATGGAAAAGGTCCTTTCAGAAATGGACTGGTGAAGGAGGCGAAGAAAACAGCACAAATGTTGTGAAAAAGGAAGTTTTTAATGTTTAAACATGTTTCAAAATGGCTTTTTGTAGTTTCTTGCCAAANTCTGTGTGTGTCCTTGCTGGCCTCTTGGGACCCCGAGGCAGACGGGGCAAGGGCAGGCGGCATATCCCCCCAGGTTATGGGTTAAAATACCCTATCCTGGAGTCCTAAAACTCCCAAATCACTGTCGCACTGTGTGGTACAGAGAGATGTTTAAGGAAAAGTAAGTATTTTTCTTTGGTGAAAAATCACAGATCTTTTAGCTACTATTTTGCTGTTACAACAATTATTCATGAGTAGTTGAGCTCCAGCAACTCCCAGTTTTTAAGTATTTTTTTTTCCAGTTTGCTTTCTTTGTGGAAACTGTTCTTGTGATCAGTTCTTTGTGGAACTGATCTTCCATTGCCTATGCAATCCTAACAAACACAGTTCAACCAAGTGCCTAATGTAGACCTAATGTTTAATTCTATATTTTCCTAAAATGTGCTCTTTTACACCTATTAATCACAATGACCTTTGAATACTATTCCATCTGCACTTACATTTGGAATGCATTAAAATTAAATGCTTTTTCAATTGCTGTAATGAATCTTTCAAATAAAATAACTACTGAAAAAGGAAATACTTTCTTTCATAAAGTGATGATAATTGAGAAGTAGGTGTTTGCTTCGTGAGTTTTGCTCTGTGAAATGAACAGTCTTAAACAGTAGTCAGTCTTTTTTCCTGCTTCTGCAGAAAGATTTTCTGGGATCAGTGGCATTTTCTGGGTTTGTTGGTTTTTTGGTGGTGGTGGAGGGGTTTTTTTCCTGTTGTCAGAGCCTTTTGATTGTTGTCCTGGTTTCAGCTGGGATAGGGTTAATTTTCTTCTTAGTAGCTGGTACAGGGCTGTGTTTTGGATTTAGTAAGAGAATAATTATGATAACACACTAATGTTGTAGCTTTTGCTAAGTAGTGTTTAAGCTAAGTCAAGGATGGTTTAATTTCCCACGCTCTGTCCATGAACAGGTGCACAGGAAGTCATGAGGGAGTATGGACAGGACAGCTGACCCAGACTGGCCAAGGGGGTGTTCCATAACACAGAACATCACACTCATTATATAAATGGGAGGAGATTGGCAGGGACATGCCAATCACTTCTCAGGGACAGGCTGGGCATCAATCACCGGGCGGTGAGCAATTACATTGTGTATTACTTAAACTTCTTGGGGTTTATTACTCCCTGTCTCCTTTTCATCATCATAATCATCATCATTAGTTTCAATTCTATTAACTTCATTGCAATTAATAAACTCTTCTTATTGCAAACTGTGAATTTTACTTTTTTTTTTCAATTCTTCTCCCCGTCCCACCGGGCAACAATCAGCTAGTGGCTGCATGTTCCTTAGTTGCGGTTTAACCTCAGTTGTTTTCAGCATTCAGGATCAAAAATTAAAAAATTTCTGACTAACTCTAGTAAAGAAAGGTTTCATCTATTTAATTCTTGTAATATTTACATATTGAGAAAGTAAATATTTTAAATTGCTTATATGAACTAAACTCTACGAGCACAGAGATCTGCTCTGCAGAGGTGCCTAACTCACTGATGCCAATGAAGCGGTTTAAAAGTGAATTAATTTTATCAGTCCTTCACCATTTTTTTTATTCATTGAGTAATTGGAAATAAACTTGCTCTCCTCCTCTTTATGTTTCCCTTGAGCATGACAAAAGTTGGAAAAAGTGTTTGTATGTAATAGTTCAGGAAGTTTTCATCACAGACTATATGATTTGCAACATCAGCTGTAAAGAAGGCTAGCAGGAAACAACAGATGTTCATACAACATGGGAACGGCAAAGCAGGATCTAGTACTCTAAGAAAACTCCCTCTGTGCAACATTTTCAGTTGAGGAAAGATAATCCTAAGGGCTGTTTTCTTCAAGTATCATCAAATGTTTTTCCAGAAACCCTCTACAGTTTCGTTCTGTTTTCATGCACAGTATAGCTTAGCACAGATTGTTTCACAGAAGTTAATTTAAATGAAGAAGACATATTTTCTTGTGGCCCTAAATAAAAAGAGGAAAGTAAACACACAGATAGTTAGGCAGAGTGTTAGCCAGATAGATAGATATGCTCACTGTCTGTGACAGATAACCATCTGAAACATGCCCTTGCGATCCAGGGAACTCATTATTCCATTGTGCAAGCCTTTAGGCTTGCAAGCCAGACTTAAGAGACCTCAGCTTCAGAATGGAGTCTGGAGGGTACAGATTCCTCTTCAACATAGCTTATAAATGTCACCATGTGAGGAAAAAAATCTCTAGTTCTTGGAGACATGTTGTACCTACTTAAGTATTTCTTACATGTTTCCAAGATGGTCTCCTTGGAAACTGGAGTTTCAGCTTGTCTGCTTATCCCTTTTGTCCAAGCTCAGGTATAAGAAATCATTAGCAAGTTGAGATGCTGGTAACTCTGACAGCTTCTTCAAATCATTAACATGCTAACAAGTGTGATGTAGAAAAATGTATATAATTTTCTTCTTGTTCTGCTATTTGTCCTGCTGGAGAAATGATTTGGTGAATGTAGAAATATCAGCCTTAGAATTTGTTACCACTCACATATAAGAAAAGACATGTGCATATAAATACAGAATTGAAGAAGCTAGTCTTGCATATTACATCAGGAAGAATAAAGTAATGAGGAATTTTTCAAACTGTTAAATCTCAGACTAATTTATTAATTAATTGAAAGTTTCAAGATGTTTTGCATTTCATTAAATTATGCTACCTGCCTGCTCATCAACACATTAGCATGCAATAAGGTAAGTATTTTATATTAGATAAGTTGTGTTCAGTATAGTAGAAGGGATACCGAAAGAACACCTTTCATAATGCTCTTATTCTAGCATCCATGGATATATGAGAAGAGCAAAGCAACAAACCAGCTTTGTGTTTTTTGCTGAGTTCCCTTGCCACCATGTTTTCCCTAAATGTCTTAAAATTTAGAGACAATAATTACACAATAAAAACAGAAAACATTTTCATGGTGTCCAATTTAATCTCAAAAATAAGGAGATGAACATATACTATTGAATCCCATTTCTTATTCTAAACCAGCCATTTATTACCACTGTATTAACAATAAGCACTTTACTCTCTTTAGTATAGAAATTGGCTAGTAGTGAATTTAAAGTCTTTCTGTAAAAGTGACATATTGCACTTAATATTGCTGATCCTCTGGGTATTTATGAACTTAGTATACAATGTTTTATTTGTTAGCAATTGAGGGACAATATTTTAAAATTTTATATAACACATTCTTTCTTCATTTCCATAGAGTATAATTGCACTGGGCACTAGACCCTATTGCTTTGTCCTGATTTTAGTGAGGATAGAGTTAATTTCTTCTCAGTAACTGTTACAGTGCTGTGTTTGTAGAAGCTGTGTTATGTGTGCTGGTTTTGGCTGGAATAGTTGCTTTTCTTCACAGTAGGTGGTTTCGGGCTAGGCTTTGGATTTTTTTTCTTTTCTTTTTTTTTTTTTCTTTTTTTTTTTTTTTTCTGGAAACAATGCTGAAAACACAAGGGTGTTTTTAGTTACTGCTGAGAAGTGCTCACACAGAGGCAAGGCCTTCTCTGCTCCTCACCCCATACCACCAGCAAGGAGATTGGAAGTCCACAAGTTAGGAGGGGGCATAGCCAGGACAGCTTACTCCAGATGACTCAAAAGATATGCAATACCATATGATGTCATGCTCAGCATATAGATCCGGGGAAAGAAGAGGGAATGGGGAGTTGTTCGGAGTGTTAGCATTTGTCTTCCCAAGTCACAGTTACATGCAACAGAACCTGGCTTTTCCTGAAGATGGCTGAACACCTGCCTGCCCATGGGAAGTGGTGAATTAGTTCCTTGTTTTGCTTTGCCTGTGTGCATGGCTTTTGCTTTCCCTGTTAAACTGTCTCTATGTCAACCCATGAGTTTTCTCCCTTTCAACTTTCTGATTCTGTCCCCCATCCCTCCAGGATACAATGAGTGCGCAGTTCTGTGGGACTTAGTTGCTGGCTGGAGTTAAACCATGATATTGGATGATCTAGTTTAGCTGATGTTATAAAACTTGTTTCTTGGGGTGGAGTGGAACTGAGAAAAGATAATAATATAGGCTAGTATGTTTTACATTTACTTTTGTTGCTATTGCTCTTATCCCCATGGATTTAGATTATATTCATAAGATATGCAGCTCTCAGACAACCATAAGAATGATCTGTCCAGTGCACTGCTGAGAAATCAAAGGAAATGGAACAAAATGCAGATGCTAATTGATCTGACAGAACAAGTCTTGCACTGGGATTTATACTCTTGATTTGTCCAGACACCAACAAGGAATTCCAGAATAAGTCCACATGGCATGACATGAGTTGTCTAAGTCATGTTCTTTTAGGAATGAAGAGCTGTTCTTCCAACTCAATAGACACTGTGTTACCCTGGAATCAAATAGTTAGAGATCAAAGATAATGACAGAAAAGATAATCCACCAAGTATGATAGATAAATACGGATGTCTACATGAAGATGTAGCTCAACCTTTGAATAGTACCGCGCAAGATGTAAAGTTTTTAATTAAATATAGTTCCAAGGGATTTGAAGAGAGAGAGTGATAAATTATTTACTGTGCTCTCTTATTAAATACTTGAAATTAGACATCCACGTTCTGTTTTCAACTCATATAGCAACAGTAATAATGGTGTTCAAGCGTTGCTTTCCATATAATTCACAAGCTTTAACCACAACAGGCTGCCCTCTTTTTCCATCTTCACACAACTTCCAAGACCATAAATCAGATTTATAGCAAATGTGCAATTTTTTTTACATAAATAAAAATAGGTAATGATTTTCACCTGAAATCTTACATATACCATTCAATACTTCAAGTAGCTGAAGATTTAAAAGTCATATGTGATAGAACAGTGCTAATTGTTCAGTGTCTTCGCTGTTCAGTGCCTTCTTTTCTAAGAAATAGACTAAAACATTATCAGTGATAGTACTGAAGTCATCAGCAACACAAAAGCCAATTTTTCAGAAATTAATAGTAAAAGTAATGGTATTTGGTGTTTTCCAGTAAAATCCCCAGCTGCTTAAAAGCCTATTACTGCATGAGATTTCCAGATTTTCTTATTTTTATCTCTGAGATCAATAAGGGAAAATTCATAATATAAACTCGACAGAATTAATTACAATAAGACCGGTGACACCTCTGCCATTCCACACCTCTAATTATTATTTAATCAGCTGAATTTTAATACCGTCTCTAGAGGTCTAACTTGTGATTTTTTAATGCTGGGCAATGCAGAATTACATTATTTAATACCTTCATTATTGCAATTCTTTCCTCACGGAAAATATTACACCTTAAAAAAAAAAAAAAAACCACAAAAAAAACACCAAAAAAAACCCTGTGAGAAATGTACCTTTTTTCTTATACTTTGCTTGGAGAGGGGGCAGTTGCACTGAAAAGTGGTGGAATCAGGAATTTATATAATACAGCACTGCAGGATGTATACCGTTCTGTAGTTGTAGCTCTTCAGTGTGGTCAGGCACATGCTTTTGCAGGAAATCTCCCAAATGTCCCTACTTATGGCAAAGACAGTTAGCTCATGTTGTGAAGTGGTCTCATGGCACTGGGCTTCTTTAGGAAGAACCTAAACATGTTGCAGGAGTGTATCTGATGCTCTCCAGCTGCAGTCACTCTGTCTACGGCCAAACTAGGGCTAGTCTGAAATAAAAGCCATTTTGAATGTGCATGAGGGTACGACGTCTGCAGCATCAATCCTTTTGTCTGCATGTCCATCCACCTTGATGTGTCTGCACTGTTATTCCCTCTCTCACTGCTCTAGTTATCACTTCTTTTAACAGCTATCACTTCAACATTAATAGGCATATGCCTGCAAACTGTCCCCCACAGCAGCCTGAAAACTTGTGAAACTACATTCATTTTGAGGAATTAACTTTCTCTAAAATACCACACACCTTTAACCATCTATCTGGGAAATATCTACAAAAACGTAACCTTAAAAATGAAGAGGGACAAACTGGTTTGACAGAAAGACAAAAGATATGCATATAAAAGCGAGAAATTAATGGCTCTACAGAAGGTATTGAGCTTGATTCTTTACTGGCTAGCATGTTGTGAAGTTACTGATAGCTATGCAAGCAGATATGTTACCAAATCCAAATTAGAACATCTATATGCAATTTGAACTGACTTTGTAAATGACTTCACAAAATACTCAACAATGGAAAATGAAACTGACTAGAATTTCCCTTTCTGTCATCACACTATTTCAGACATTCATTACTCTGGAAAACATGCAGTTCTTTTTCAGAGAGAAATTTGGAGAGAATAAGTAAAATCTCACTATACTCAAATAAGAATTTGAATAAGAGAACTTCTATTACTACTGGTCATCCAAAAGCGTATTAGAACTCATTACATTTTTTTTTTTCTATGGGATTCATAAGCTCTTTTTTTTTCAGAATTTTTTATAATGCCTCTCAGTAATTTTTGCTTCTTTATCTATCTGGACATATTCCTTATCTATTTATTTGTTAGTTTTCTTACTTGGTTACTTTTCAAATTTTCTTAAGTATGTAATTTCTCATTTCAAAGTTCTAGGAGAGTAAAGAGGAGGCACAAGCATGTTATTGATATTTTAATCCTAAAATAAAGGGAAACTTTTTTAAGAGGAATAGTAGGCTTCTTAAGTGTTTTCATTTATTTTTTAACAATAGATCTTGTACAACTCTGGAGAATAAAAACTCAAACTCATCTTCAAACACTTGTACCTTGCAAACTCATCTTGCAAACCCTCTCTATTTAAATGGGTGTCAGAAATTTTTATTTTCAAAACCATTTCTGAAAAACCTTTAGAAATCAATTATTATTACTAACCTGTAGGTTAGATCTTAAATGCTTGCAACAGAAACTTAAAGGTATGATTCTTTCCTGAACCTCTTCAGACAGAGTTTGAAGAGTTTGTGCCCTCAGCTATCAACAATTCCTTAAAAGAACTTTACTGAAACACTCCATTTATTTTGCACAAATGTTGACAGATTTCATTTCGTAAATTAATCCATGTTGTTTTCAGGTAAAAAGCTGTACATATCCTTTTGAGATACAGAATTTTGTTCTGAGTTTTATAATGAAATTCTTAACCAAACATTTTAAACAAGAGAACAAAAACAAACAAACAAACATAACCAACATGAAAGATAATTTCCTCTGTTTATTTCTAGAGTACTTGTTTGCATCAGTACACACATTTGTCACTCTATATGCTGCACATAGTCAATTCAGACCGTGTTTGGGATAACAACATTTGAAGTCTGGTTTAGTTATCTTCTGTTTATTTTGCAGCAGTGAAACTAATTTCTGCTCTGTTTTTGGAAGGTCTTCATGTGCAAAAAATTAAATCAGTCCAAATTCCAAATAAATATGTAAGATGTTCCTGCAGGTCACATACAAGGAAAAGGGCTCAGGGAATCTGTAGGCCTCTCTGGCTTTGATTCTAGTTCAAGTCCCCAGAGATGAGACTGAAAAATTCCCAAAGGATGCTAAATAGCAATTCTGGCATCTTCAATCTTAACTGCAAGGATGAGTTATTACCTATATGGGCTCCACATATTGGCTTGTCATTCTTGAGACAAACAGGAGAGAAAATCCTGCCAAGCCAGTTTACTTGGCAGGATTTTGGCAGTGCAAGGGAGTAAAGGGGTGGGTTCTGCGAGCAGTTGGCAGAAGCTGCCTTCATGTCCAGCAGAGCCAATATCAGACAGCTCCAGAGTGGACCCACCACTGGCCAAAGCCATGCTACAGGGGTAGCACCTCTGGGATAATGTATTTAACAAGGGAAAGAAAAAAACCCCAACATGGTGCAATGGCAACTGCACCCAGTAGAGTGAAATGAGAATAACTGAGAGAAGCACCTGTGCAGACACACACAAGGTCAGTACAGAAGGAGGTGCTCCAGGTGGAGGAGCAGAGAGTCTCTTGCAGCCCATGGAGAAGACCGTGGTGAGGCAGGCTGGGCTAAACTCACCCAGACTGTCTCTTGAATATGGAGGATTAACTCAAATAATTTAAAATTAGACTTAGAAGTCTAAATCCAACAATAGAGATGGGTGTTTTTTTGTTACTGCAATGCCACCTCAGACATCTAACAACCAAACAGCAACTTTTCTGTATACATCCCTAAAAGCTGTGCAGCATTTAGTTAACCATCACAAGAAATAATAGATTTTTCATATTTGAAGACAACATGCTGACAGAAGATGGAATGATGGGGCTTTTTTTTGAAAAAACAGACATATAGATTGCCACTAACTAGATGAAAGAGTAGGATCTAGATCCCTGAGGAGCACAGAGTGCATTGTTTAATGCAGATTAAGGTAGATCACAAGCTTCCTGGATCATTTTATCTCCTTTGTTCTTGTCATAATTTGTCACTCAACCTATCAGATTTATGGTGTCCTTTCCTATGGCACACCCTGGCTGCTGCCCTC
The DNA here is from genome assembly GCA_013397135.1 of Pachyramphus minor. NCBI lineage: Eukaryota > Metazoa > Chordata > Aves > Passeriformes > Tyrannidae > Pachyramphus > Pachyramphus minor. Next base: position 153,967 of record VYXB01005613.1, read on the forward strand.
CCATTTATAGATTTACAAAAACTAAATATTTCAAACTGCTTTTGCCCAGTGAAACTTAATCATTACCCAAAATCTTATATCTTAGCTTCTAACAGACTTTCTTTGCACCCTCAAATTAACTTCCTGGGGTACAACCAGATAACTTCAGGAATGTCTACCCAATCACCCTATCAATCAGTGTGTCCTGCATAAGGAGTTCCTCCATAGGATGAGGGGGATTGAGTCCAATTCCACGCAGTTGGCTTTCTAGTTACTTTACTTCAGCTGGTATCCCTGGGATTTCCAAGTAAAAGAACAGGTATCTCTGATTCGGTGTGGCTCCATCTGTATGACCTGCACTCTATGACCTGCACTGTATAACCTGTGTAGCAGTGCAAATAGATGGGAGCAGTTTTGTACAGTAAAATAACCTGTGCTGAAAATCCGACATCCGCAGTATGTACGCATGAATTTTTGTTGTTTTATTTTGTTTTGGGGGGTAGCTCTAGCCTGGCTCCAGGGACCGAATGTCCATTTGCAGTCAGAACACATTGGGTGAGAACCTGGAGTATACCTGCTATGTGGATTTTGCAGAGAGGAATCCAGCTCAGGCACCTTGAGGCAGCTTGACACTATGAGCTAAAGTATAAGTGTGCTCAGATGGGACATTTGTCTTAAAAGCTTGCTAAATATTGAACCAAACTAGAACACATGTAGATCTGCCTTCTCAATTCTACTGAAAACTTGACAACAAAGGCAGAAGAGCTAAGCTTGTTGCAAGATCCTGAAAGATCACAAGATTAAGACTAAACAGGAATCCAGTAGGAGGAAATAGTTTCAAGCTGGTGTGGGTAGACCTGGTAGGTCTATTTTTAAGCACAGGCTTTCTTTCTAGGAAAAAAAGGATCTATGCTGTTGCAAACCTTAATCCAACCATACATATAATCTCAGTGCAGGTACCTCTCTCCACCAGAGAATTTAACTCAAATCCTGTACCTCCAGCTGTTCTCCCTACGTATATGCCAGTCACTTCATTCAGTATAAGATGCGTACATAACATAATTGGTCACACAATTGTTGACTTTTACTGCAGTATTTATGGCTCTGCAGAGTACAACGTGTAGTATCTTGAACCCTAAACCAGATTTTAAACCCTAGAATCACTGTACACGCTACCTAATTCCACTTCAAACTAAATATTATGCTACCTAACCCTGCAGTAAGCAGGTTTTGTTCTCTGACTGTCAGCTTTGCACTATACAGCAAAAAATCAAAGTATCAAGTCTGTGATGTTCTTTTAATCCTTTAATGTCTGAACCTGTACCTGGTGCATGTATAAACCTGACTTTACTGTGGTCCTTAGAAACTATTCTGTAGCCTTTTTATTCAAAACTCCAAGAAAACCTTCTTTTTAGTATTTTCTTATTTTGTAATGCTTAAGAAAACACTGACATTAATTCAAAAATTAAACACGGCTGTTCTATTAGTAGTCACACCCACTTCTCTGCTTAAAGATTCCCTGTGAATCACTAAATGAAGCAGTTTCTTCATCTGAAAGACTGCATTTTGTATCTCTTAAATTATTATGTTCACACTGCAGAGATCTGAAGACTCAAGCCATGTTCATGCCACAGCCAGGAAGGAATGTATGAGAATCTAGTTGTACATAAGCTGTTGGGCCCAGTCAGCGAGCTAGATTTGGACAGACCTCTGACTTCTGTTTCTACAGAAAGACCACTTCATATCTTTCTTCCTCTAAAAAGTGGAACATTTCTAACTTTCAACTTATGTATTTGTGAGGGCGTACAAATATTTTTCCCATTCAGAACTGATTTAGCCACACTGTTGAATTTTATAAATGTCTACCACTGAGTATGAAATCATCATTTAAAATCTAACTTCAAAGAAAATTTTATACTTCATACTCTTAAGTAAACTGATCTGGCAACTTTGGAGAATGGTGAATACTTTTCTTATGCTCCATTGGAAAGCATATATGTAAGAAAGTGGGTTATTGAAGATCAAGCATGGGCAATTATTAAAAAGAAAAAAAAAATCTAAGTATAACCTGGAAGGAAAGGCTGGTCTTAATCCTTGTTTTGGGGCCTTCAGAACACAGGGTCTATGGTATCTCTCAAAATCTAGTAGTGAATTTATTATGGAAGATGAGCACTTTCCCCTTGGCAGTGCATGCCTTTACATTCAGTGCTAATCACATGCTATATTCATCACTACATGCAGACTCCATCATGTGCTTATATTGCTGGAGAGAGTAATTAAATGCAATGACATTTTGCTTGTGATTTACTGGAGATTTTTTTGCACATGTCTTCTTTGCTGCCTTCTTCTATTAGTTGCTACTGTCTTCCAGTGTACACGTAATTTCCCCATAAGGGCAACATTGGACAAGTGAAATGATTTATAAGGACTGTTTGAACCTTTGTGTACAACCACAAACACAAATCTAGATAAATGCAGAGTGTGAGTGTAAGAAAGTGTGTAATGCTTAGTGAAAGTTAGTGTTCAGAAATTTCATTATAAACAAAGCACAATAACCTGAGGAAATTGTGACTAACAATAATCTGCTTCTCCCTATTTATCTCTTTTTTTAGTCGGTATTTCCTTCAGGCAAAAATGAGTCAGATGATGATGAAAATATTTGCCTTGGAATCTCCTCTTAAAGTCCACAGCCTAAATGTCAGAGCAGTTATAAAAACAAATCAAAGATTCACATCTCTAGCGATGCCTAGCATCTGTTGTTTTTTTACAACTCTTGCACTTAGGAAATGCAATTAGAAGATAATAATGTGCTGTCTTGGATTTTCCCAGTATGATGGCAATATTAAAAATATTGTCATTGCTGCAGTATTCCATCTGATTGCTTGGGTCTGAGCAAACTAGGACTACGTGTTAGATATCATTCAGTTCTTCCATATTATTTAATATTATATTATTTAATATTACTCTCAAGTATTTTTAATATGTTAATATTTTTAACCAACTTTTTAACTTTGCAGTGAAACCAATTTAGATTATCAAGCATGAAAAAAAATAAAAAATTCATATGGGTCAGATCCTATGCTGGAAAAAATAAAAGTTATAAATATGTTATGAGTATGCCTGATGACATTTTGATCTGTTCAGACTAAAATGTCACATTACCAAAGAAAAAAAGCAGATGAAAGGAAGTAAGATTTTGCAGATCAGATGAGAATCCTTAACATAGGGTGTAGAACAAAATGTATGACAGTCCTTTACTCAACTAAACTTTTAGAACTAATAATACAATCAAAACTGAAATACCACATTGAAGATACTTTTACCATATCCCAATAATAGTACTTAAAATTTAAACATTCATTTTCATTTATGGCAAAAAGACAAATGTTAGCATGTGTAACTGAGATTATTGAAATACAGAGATACATTCCTGGTTTAAAATTATGTTTTCAAATTACTCTCAATAAATGAGAGTATATTCATATTCATATTTTGCCTTGAATCATTTTCTGGCTTGAATCAAGCGGGCAATACTTCTGATGAGTATTTTCTTAGGAGGAAGTATATAATGCTGTCTCCAACAGCCTAGGAGAGGCAAGGTTGCTGCAATTCCATGATCATAAGTCCAATCTGTAACAAAGCTGACAGTGTATATGCAGTAAGCACATGGACATAGACCACCATATACAACAGATATATACACATATACATAACCAGCCTTGCTGGCCACAGAGAGACATGGAAAACATTCACATGAACAGAGACAGCACCAGCGTCTGTGTTTCTCTTAGACATTATGTCCTTCAGATTGCACCATGTTAGAATGTATTTTAGAGTGATGACTGCACCCCATATAAAAATGCAGTATATAATATATGTTTTGATGGTTTAAAGTGTTAACGTTATTCACAAAAAAATGTACCAATAAAATTAACTGTAATCACACCTGCATTATTCTCTGTCTCATTTTACACAGACATGCAAAATAAACTAGTATCAGATGTGCCACAGAATCTACAAGGAAATATCCTATTTTTTGATCACACAGGGTAGATGGGCACTCTGTGACAGAAAGAGCACTTGGTTTAGTTCCTTGTCCATGTTTTACTGTATGCTCACTCAATGTACTGTGGAGGGGTTTTTTTCAGAGGTGGCTGAGTTAAATGATGTATATCTGTCTGTTTTTCCTGGTTTCTGTGCTTCTGGTCAGGTGAAAACTTTCAGGGCGAGAAGAACTATGCCTACAAGATCTCTGCAGTGGGGTACTTGTGCTGACAGTATATGAACAGGTTGGTGGGAGCCAGAGATAAGTGTGTGAGTCAGAAGCAAGATTGTGTCCCGTCACAACAAGGTTAGCCTTGACTCACTACCACAGTCACAAAACACAAGAAAGTCAGCTAAAAATATGGAGACTGGCTTCAACAGTCTTTTCTTCATGCCCTGTGAGGTAACTAGAGAGACTGAGCTGATTAGCACATCATTATTTCGGATCTGCTTTAAAGAAAAAAATAATTGCAAGTTATTGACTCAATTTCTGATAATTTCAAAGAAAATCATGCCTAAAAGTACACTATTCCCAAGTTAAGTGGTCAAGTTTACCAGGAAGCCATGGTACTTAGCTGAGAGTTTGAAAACACTGTATTTGCAATGTGTAATGGAAAAACACAGCACATGAAATGCATGGAAGAGATTCTGCTGTTAACGGAGCAGTTTGGCAGTACGTTGCCTATGCCCAAAAATTGATGCAGTCATATTAAATGACTTTGCTATGTATGTACACATATGATGCACTTAGGAATCTTCAAATGTCTGTTGCCATTGCTGACAAAATTAGAAATGCTTATGACAATGATTTTTTTAAATTCTATCTCTTGAAAAGATAGGAAGAATTTCAAAATGTTGTGTCTGAAGATGCTCCCTGAAGCGATATGTTGTTAGTGTGTATTGCAGGTAAGATCATCACCAGGGACAGAATAGGGAAATAAGATGTTGTAAGAGTATTTAGTGGACTAGTGTTTAAATTCCAGCTATAGAATGAAATGGATTCTGCTGTTTGACAGCATCTTCAAACAAAAAATACTCAGAGTCCAAGTGACGCTCTGTTGTGATTGACATACATTGTATGTCATCTCTCTCACCTTGTATTTTGGAACTAATTCATAAGTTGGAACAATTTACCAATACGTAATAGTAAATAATGGAAAAGCTTTACTAAGTAGCATTTGCAAAACTTTATCTTCTACCCAGGGCTTAGTTATGTAAGAGAATAGAGAAGAGCAGAGAGTCTAATTCTTTATTTTAATCTTCCAAAATCCATAATAATGAGAAATGCATATAGTGTCAAATGTTTTGTTCTATGCTAAATACCCTATTTTCTTTCTGCTTTTGGCAAAGAAATAAAACAAAGAAGTTCTTGCCAGTTTGCCATTAAACTGAGATTAGATGTTGGGCAATGGTTGAAAACAAGCCAAACAAGATCCAAACTGGTCAGTTCTGGCCTTCCACAGCAGGTTTTATATGAGCTTTATATGAGCATCTTTCTGCAGAAAGATAGTGCAAGTACCCTGATAATGACACTAAGAAGAAAAGAAGCTTCCAGAGAAGCCAAATGGTGCTGTTCAGAGGACTAGGCATTTTTTTTTCTATAGCTGTCGAGGTCTCATAGAATCACAGAATATCCTGAGCTGGAAGGGATCCAAAAGTCCAACTTCTGAGGAAAGGTTCTGGCACTGAAGTGTCATGCGAAATAAAAATTAATGATATACTGCTGGATAGTTGGATTTGGCCACCAAAGGCTTGCAGTGATCAAATAAAAAGCACCCAGATGCATATTGCATGTTCCCAACACATATGCTTTGCTTCTCTTACTTGTGCTTGCCCCTTCCACCTGAGCAGGTGATAAGAATTACTTAATTGTATAGTTGTCTTACTGTTTCTATTCATAGTCAGTGTATGCCTGCCTTACACACGGACTATACCTGTTCAGTCACAGAATGGACTTTATGGTATTAATTGATATAAATGTCTGCTTCTGTTCTCTTCCCTCCAGTATACCTGTTCCCTACCATCAGTGTTAGTGTTGTGACCTTTACAGACTGGACAGCAACAATTTTCTTAAGGGGGGGATCTTAAGACTTCTTGGGTCAAAGTACTAAGGGGTGTTCAACTATCACATGGGCTGGGGGTTTGTCCCTGAATACATATAAGATGCTTCTGTTTGTACTTTTTTGTTCCACTATATAGAAACAATCCTAGTAATATCCAGAAATAATTTAAAATATTATACAAATACTCCTTCTAGCTCTTGAATGATTGCAGAGAGCTAGTGCAAAAGCAGCATACACCACCAAAAGTAGAGGAAAAAATCAGCAAAGATTGCTAAGCTTTATCTGCAGTAGCTGCAAAAATCTTCTCCTAACAACCGAAAATGCATTTAGCTTCAGCACCAGTTTCACACATTCATAACCTTGAAAGCAAGTGAATAAGTAGAGGAAGAACTTCTCAACATTATTCATACATTCATGTTACTTGTGATACCAACAATATTAATGATTTGACCTTACATAACGTTTTCACTTCCATTTCCTATATTAACTGAACAGCACCTGTTAACCCAGTTATCAGTTTGTACGCTTGCATAGAACCTTAGCACAGGTCTTTTATGTGTTTGCAACAATTATGAGCAGAAAAAATACCTGGCTGCCATATTCCCCATTAAGTTGGGCAGTTACTGTACCTCAGCATTGCTGAAGACCCTTGAAGCATTTCAATTTAGCGACAGCTGTTGGAAGCCAAAGAGCAAATTTTCCCATTGTCATGCAACTGGTCTCAGAGCACATGGAACCTTGCCTTTGCAGTGAACAAAGGGGAAAGAAACATTCCTTTTTTTCTGAAGAAAAAATAAATAACATTTTCTGCACTCATGCTGGAATCTCTCGGGTAAGAGATTTCCTTGTGTGTGTGTGTGTGTGTGTGTGTGTGTGTGTACGTGATGTCAATAACTCCTCAGTGCTGAATGACATTTGATTAATTACAGCAATTAGCAATCACTTTGCGTCAATCACTGGATACTAATGTTGCTATAACCACAAAGTATAGCAAATGTTAATAACCATCAAATTGTATATCTCCTGCTATTTAGGTTCCTTTTGGCCACCATCCAAAATACTCTGTGACTCTTCCGGCAACCAGTATTTGAAAGCAGACCCAAACAGCAATTCAGAAATTACACAGTTCAGCCTGCCATTCCCCAGTAGTATAATACATTCAAGATAATCATACCAAGGATATGAAAGTGCCCATTTTCTTCAGGAAATTATTCAAGAAAATAGGAGACCACCAACATCACCTGGTAAGTGTGGAAGTTTCCTGAAAAAAAATGGACATAACATTATCAGCTACATTATGTAAAGGAATTGCCTGTGGAATTAATAAAGGAATATGATGTAACGTACAATTTTGCCATGTCCTATGGAAGTATCCAATTAATTACTTTAATTAGAACAATTATATTACATGATGGTATATATTGGACTAAGAGAAATAGTTACTAATCCATCCAGATAATTAGAACAGATCTCTTTGAAACCTTGCATTTTTTTTCTACTATGTATTTGCATATTTCTTTTTGGTTATTAAGTTCCTGTTCACGGTGAGAAGTTCAGACACTAGTAAATAATTTACAACTGGCACCTTGTTCCTCTTGGATAAACCTTAGGAGAAAAGTTCATCCAGGCCTATGCCTGATCTCCTAGTTTGAACTGTAAGCAACGGCATCATTGGACTTCATAGCTGTATGGCATTATGTGATTCATACTTGGGTTTACTCTGATAAATTTAAGTGAAATATATCTGCAGAGTATTTCCTTGACAAACATAAGGTGCTTTATTTATTTTTGAAAGGGAGATTTTTTCCTGAATATGTTTGGGCAAATGTGAGACAATTATAAATACATAGGTAAATACATAGATCAAAGACATGGAGATTTTAATGTTTACTCCTCTTGTATGCTAGAATGTTTTTTTAAAACTTTCTAGAATGTTTATTTCACTTGAACATAGTGGTTTTTAGTTTATAGTGATAGGTGGAAGCAGGGTACTCCAGAGGCAGGTGCTTTGCTCACTACAAACAAGAGAAAGTAGGAAGATCAATTGCAATTCAGAAATGGAATAGGAGTCTCACTATAAAAGCTGTTTCTTTTTTACTTGCAACTGTCAGGAAGTGGAACTGCTCAAATTAACCTAAATATGAAAAAATATATTGAAAAGCCCACACATAATTGTAGGGGAAGGTGGTAAATGGTATCTGCACACAAGATGCAGAAATAAGAAATAGAAGGTTAGTATAAGGATAGAAAAGAATGCTTGTTGAGGATCTGCACTTTCTTTAGCATTGGAAATCCACCCTGAAGGTAAAAATGTGGATACAGAGATGCTGGTGTGAAGAGTTCTGGGACTAGCTGTTGGCAAAATTGCTGTCTGTATGTCAATCTTGAGTTTGGTTTAAACACTGACAGTCAGAGATGTAGGGAGGCAACTCGAGAGCTAAAGGCATAATAAATTGCTCCTGCTCTGTGTTAGATAAAATTAAATTGCCTTCAGAAGAAAGGCTTTTTGAGGACTAGTGCTTAGGAAGATACAAGCTGTAGCCTTTGGATAGAAAATCTTCACAAAGATCTAATGCTTTTGATGCCAGGCAAGAGAATTTTTTTAATGTGCTGAAATTCGGTGCAGGAAACAGCCAAAGGCAAAAATGGCTGCCTAAAGCCCTCCATCCAGTTCTGACTTCAACAGATCTCCCACTAAGTATCCTTACCCCAACATGAGAAGTTTATTATGATTTCACCAAATTAACACAAGGCAGGTAAATTTTACTTTCAGTGTTCCAGCAGAGTGCTTAAACACTGACATTTAGGTGCAATTTTAGTTAAGCTGTGGTTCAATTGTATGAACATGGGAGCATAAAGGTATGAAAATAAAACACTCTTTGAAGCTCTGCCTGTGGCAAACACTTTCCCTGTATGCTCTGTACCTCCTGCACTGGTCAGCTGAGCTGATGCATGTGGGAGAGGCTGTAATTCATTGCAGGTGAAAGCTAGCAGCATAACCATTGCCTTAGTACTAAACAAAAGCAATAGAAACTTGTCATTGTAGCAGGCGTCACTGAAGCACCATGAAGATATGTTGGTTCATATCACCAGTCTTTCAGCCTACCATGTCTTGGACTCTCATTCCCCCTCCCTCTGCACTTCATCCCCTATGGTAACAAAATAGCTCATATTTTAAAAAAACAAACAAACAAACAAACAAACATGCTTATGGCTTCAATATCCACCTTGTGTGTAATATTTTGGACTGGGCAGACCACTAGAGCATGGCAGTGTTTTGTGCCCTGACAGAGGTTGTCTCTGCTTGGTGTATTGGGTTACACCTGAAAGAGTAAAGCTCTGTGGCGGCTCCCATACCCTGTGGGCAACACGCAGCTGTGAAATACCTCTGGCACCTTTCTGTTCCTGGCTGGCCACGGGATTTACTGCTTGGGGTCTCAAATGTCAAAATCTAGCTCGGATGCGAAATCCTTTCCTGAACAATGCCACAAAGGATTGCAAGGCTATTCAGGCAAGTTCCTAGTTATTCTCTGGTGTTTTACTTATAAAATGCTGCCAGAGCAAACATGGAGAATAGAGGATTCTTTCAGCTTAGCTGGTAAAATAAAGAATTTTTAGCAAAAAATTTAGTTAAGGATAATAGAACAGTATGGGGTTTGATGCAGTTTTTTGTGGTTTTGCTTTTCAAAATGGGGGAGGGAGGAGAAGGGAAGATCATCTTCATGGCCCCTATTCATATTTTTTTCATTTTTAAAACATATTTTTAAGTGAAAAATTTTAGTAAGTGAAAATATTTTATTAATAAAAATGTTAGAAAAAAATCCAAAATTTTCTACCCTTTTTGACTGTTAGTATTAACCACATTCAGTTTCAATTAGGAATAATATTGTTCTTCTGGATACCTCAAAGCAATTTAATGGTGAACANTGGCCCCTATTCATATTTTTTTCATTTTTAAAACACATTTTTAAATCCAAAATTTTCTACCCTTTTTGACTGTTAGTATTAACCACATTCAGTTTCAATTAGGAATAATATTGTTCTTCTGGATACCTCAAAGCAATTTAATGGTGAACACTTCTTACTCAAGATCATTGAGCACAACTTGCTGGAATACTTTTTAATGTAAATTTGAATGTACTAAACACTGATTTTTTTCATATTTAATTTATAGATGCTTATTTATTTGGATTTTATTTGTAATTTGGCTACATTTATTTCCTAAGATTTTCATAATTCACGTTTGCTCCATTACCCTTCACTTACAGTACCTCTTCTTCCTACCTTTATTCCTGCCTTTTCTGAATTTGAAACAGAACTAAGTGAAATGTCAAAAATTCAGAATTCTGGTGAGCCAGAAATTCCAGTTTCTAGTCAGGTCTACTAGTTTTCTTACATTTTTTTGAAGTTCTGCTGAAAATAAAGAAAATTTGCAGTAGATGGTGTTATGTGCTTTAGTTTGACTTCCACACGAATTTCAGGCCTGAATTTATGCCTACTTATTTTCTGTCTGAATTTTCTCTCTCAGAATTACTTTTCAACTTCATGTAGTGCCTTATCAACTCTAAGGATCCCAGTGCCAATCATTTCATCTGTACATGTTCTTTTTGACAAAAATTAAATTCAGCGAAGTGGTAATGTCTGTGGGGGTGTAGTTAAATATTGTAACTCTCCATTATGTAGATTCTGAATTTCATGTTTTCATTGTTTTTAACAAAATATTTTTGCTGCACAAGACATAGCATGAAGTCAAAGAAAACCTGTTAGAAGAAATTGAAAAAAATCCCTTTTTTCAAGGTTGTGATAGGAAGATAGCCATTGTAAGCTTTAATCAGCAAGGCAAACCCTAAACTAGCCGTGCTGGGGCTATGTTACCCAAACTCCATGTTTCAGCTCAGCTGCAGAGACTTAGTGCCAGCCTTTCACCTTTTTTCTTTTTTTCCTTGTTTTTTTAGAGCACAGAATTATTTAGGGGTTTACCCATTGTGTGACATAAATACGGACCAAGATGTGGACATTAACTCTGAGAATAAGCAGAGGAAACAAGGTGAGCTAACGAAAGGCGTGAGGACGAATCACAAATGTGTCTTAATGGATGACCATCGAGATCCAGCTGTTGTATAAATATTAGCATTTATCTGAATGATGAAATAGCAGAGTAGATCATGCATGTGTGTGCAGTTGTCCCAAAAGTCATTGATATCAGAAGCTTTCTGGGGTTGGGCTTTTGTGTGAAAAATAAATATACATGTTTTGTATATATACATGAAGCTAAGTACAATATAAAGTCTGAAATCTAAGACAGCACATAGTAAATACTTCCATTAATCAGTCATTTCTGAATAGGAAAAAAAAATGTCCTTCTGTCAATTATAAAATTACCTAAGCATTCTCAGACACTCTTTTCTGAAAAGGCTTGAAAGATGTTTTAGTTTTTTGTGTGACTTCATGGACATCAAGATGAATGGTAGCATGGAGATGCACATCATGGTCAAAGAATTGTCAAAATTATTCCTGGAAAAGTAAATAACCAATGACTCCAATACAAATATCTGTTCAAAGTCCAGAGAAAGACATACTATTTTGAATTATAGTATGTGAAAGAGAAGCTTCACAGGATATGTAAGTATTTTCTGCTGCCAAAATGGTCTTACAGCTCATTTTCTTGTTTTAATGGTGTGCTAAATATTGCCTTTCCAAATATGATGGTAAGTAAGCAGGTCCCTCTAGTCTCTCTGTATTTAATTACTCCTGAGCTCCATACCTAAATCCACGCTCCATTATGATCTTTCAGACTAATTTCCTTGCAGTTACTCTGGGAAAACCAATGTGTCATTCTTTAAAGTCTCTCCTTTCTGAGTGTTTTCTGAACTTCATAATCAACATGAGAGTCCTGATCGATCTCCAGTATTACCTGATTCACACAGAGATTGGATTTAGCTGCCAGTAGACTGACTTAGAGCTGATGTTGCCATCACCTTGCTCTCTCAACTTCAACACTCTTTAAACACTAATAATAACAAAAGGGATGAATATGTCATGTAAACAACCTCTCTTGTCACTTTATACTATTTTGAATAGCTTTGTGGTATCATCCACTTTTAATCAGTTCTGCCAGAGTTTTACCCTACTATTTACATTCTGTCTATCTGTCTGCCCGTCTCTGTGTCTGTCTGTCTGCCTATATATCTCAGGGCAGAAAAAGTGAAAAGCAGAAAACCTCTCATTTTGTATTATGCAACTGTCTTCTTCTGGCAGCTGGCTCCAATGTGCACCGCTGTGAAGGTTGCCATGGAGACTCCAATTTAAGAGCAACTGGATTTGAGGAGAATTTCCAGCCCAGCAGCTTGTAAGAAAACAAATGCAGGAATTAAAGCGTTGTATGCCCTTCAGATTGGAGCCAGGCAGGTTTGCTAGACCAGGCTGGAAGTAGGGCTGGAGGGGGAAGGATGTTAATGCATTACGGCCCTTGTTATTCTTCTCTATCATTTTGCTTTCCTCCCCAGCTGTTTTATGAAACAGAATTCATGTTAAAGGGTAGCTTTTTTGACCAAATGACTGTAGAGGTATCCAATGTGCACACTTTCTACCTTTGCCCTGAAAGTGAGCCCAATATGTGCTCTGCCCTCAGGATGATAATTCACTAAAGCACTGGTTTGTACATCTGACTTGGTAAGTATTTGTCTCTGATGATGTCCAAAAATAATTGTCTTTTTCTAGTTCTGTGCTTGAAACAAGCATTCCATGCTATTTCTAGCCTTTCTCTCACAGAATACTTTGATAGAATTTATTGACTACAAGGATCCAAGAAAAAAAGTAGGGCGAAAAAACCTACTATCATATTAACACAGGGAGCCAGCACTTAATAATTTTTTTTTTCTAGATTAGGCATAAACCAGTCCCATAAAGGTAAATAACTTACACCTGAGATCCTAACAACCTTTGGCTCCACATTTCAAAAGAATAAGTTTATAGGCAAGACTTGTTTGACAATATTCTTCGTGGGAATTTTTTAACATTGATTTGAAGAGGTGTATCTATAAATTTTCCATGTTTTGATTTTTATTTTTTTGCTTTGCAACTTAATATCCTGTGAGTTTCATTCCACTTGGTAGATGATTGACAGAGTTTTGGATTAACAACTGCTGTTTTCTCAGGCATCATTATGAAAAATAAGACAAGACTGGAATTTAGTTTAAAAAATATAAATAACAGAAAAGTTGGTTTTTTCCACTGATACTATTTTGCTGGCATTGACCTTAGTCCTAATTTTTTATGCAGGTCTAACTTCTCTTTGACAAAGTTCTTTTCAAGAAAGAATGATGACTTATATTGCTGACAGAAAAGAATGGTGGTGCTACTTTATTACCTGTTTGAAAGAAATATGCACCAGTGGAAAATGCATGTTGTAGGTCATATTGCTGATCAATCAGTTCTGTATTGCACCTTCAGGGAACAAATGTTCTTTAAATCTTCATTGAGAATATAGTCATGTAGTGGGTTGACCCTGGTCAGATGCCAGGTACCCACTAAGGCCACTCTCTCACTCTCCCTCTGCAACTGGACAGAGCAGAGAGAAAAAAACAACCAAGGATTCACGGGTTGAGATAAGAGCTGGGAGAGGTCAGTTACTGATCACCTTCACAGGCAAAATAGACTCAAACTGGAGTTATTACTTAAATTTATTACTAACAGGATAGAGTCAAAAGAGTGAGAAATAAAACAATCTTAAAAACACCTTTCCCCACCCCTCCTTCCTTCCATGTTCTTCCTCCTTCCCTCCAGCAGTGCAGGGGGATGGGGAATGGAAGTTACAGTCAGTTGTTTCTGCTGCTGCTCAGGGAGAGAAGTTCTTCCCCTGCTCCCGTGGGGTCCCTCCCATGGGAGACAGTCCTTCATGGACCTCTCCACTGAGAGTCCATCCCATGGGCAACAGTTCTCCCCAAACCACTGTCATGTGGGTCACTCCTCCATGGGGTGCATTGGTCCTTCATGAATGAGCTGTACCAACATGGGTCCCCACAGGGGTCACAAGTCCTACCCAGGAAAAACCTGCTCCAGCGTGGGCTTCCCTCTCCACAGGCTGTAAGTCTCTGGCAAGACCCTGCTCCATCTTGGGCTTCCCACAGGGTCACAGCCTCCTTCATGCATCCACCTGCTCCAGCATGGGCTCCTCCATGGGCTGCAGGTGGGTCTCAGCAACCCAATGATCCTCCATGGGCTGCAGGTGCAGAGCTGCTCCACCAGGGTCTGCACCACAGGCTGCAGGGGCCTCAGCTCTGGCACCTGGAGTGCCTTCTCCCCCTCCTTCTGCAGTGACCTTGGTGTCTAGGTTGGTGTTCCCAGGTTCTCACTCTGCTTTTCCCTGGCTGGAATTCCTTCTGTGCAACAATCTTCTGTTCTTAAATATGTTATTGCAAAGGCGTTACTATTACTCCTAATTGGCTTAGCTTTGGCCAGAGGCAGGAAGTCTGTCCTGGAGCCAGGTGGCCTTGGCTCCATAGGACAGGAGAAGCTTCTAGCAGCTTCTAACGGAAGACACCCCTGTAGTACCCTCCCCCACTACCAAAACCCAGCCACAGAAACCCACTACAAGTCAACACCAAAGACTGCACTACAGAGGGAGCTGGGGAGTTAAAGCTTCCTAAGAATGGGATCTGCAGACTGCCACCACATGACTGCGAAACCTGGGTGACTGAAGGCTCCTTGGGTGGTATGACTACATCTATCACAGTCCCAACAGCAGAGAGGAGGAGTATGGAGCGAGTGATTGTCAATGTCCTGACCCTACAGAAGGATCATAATTCCATACTCCCTTCATCTCAGATCTTAAAACTTACAAACTCTGTGGCCCTAGATATTACTGAGGCTTTTCAGTGCTGAAATTGTGTCCCAAAGAGCCTCCCCTCTCTTTGTGGTTTCCTCCCTCTGCCTTCTACTGAGATACTGTGCACTTCTGTGCCATAATGCCTTGCTTTCTTCCCACACCACCACCATGAAGTAGCAGTGGCTACCAGAGCAATGCCAAATTCGTGAGAGCACATAGGCAACACAAAGCCACAAAGCCAAACAGGTCCATGGCAAGCAAAGTGCTGGTGTGTAACTGCATGTGAGGGGGCAGTTTTGTTTCTCCCATAAGAACAACTTTCAAAGTAAGAGCAGAGACCAAATGTGTTAGCAAGCTACATAACCAAGATTCATCTTCCATCAGTCCACTGCTCTAAATTAGCAAATACTCTTTTATTCTAACAGAATTGTTTATATGATGGTTCACATTCTCTAGGTGAATGGTAAGTAAGTGTGCTTTGACAGAAATTAAAGAGTTAAGGTATTCAGTGTCCTGCGCACAGTCAGGCAGACTCTGGAAAGGTGAAGTATTGAGAAAAGGAAGGAAGAACACCTATGTTATTTGGAATTGAATTTCCTTGATTGCCCTTATCAGCAATACTGTAAAATTTTTTCTTCCATTGCCTACCAATGTAGCTTCATAGTCTAAGACTTGGAAAATATGAAGTGGTAGCTCAGGAGGTCATTGACTACTAACTGTGGATAAATTCTAGAGATTTATTGGCAAACACTGTATATGACCCCTTTGCATATAATTTACTATGAAAGAAATATATAGATACAATAAGACTAGAAATTTTACAGTACAATAAATACAGTAGTTGAGAATGTAGTGGTATGTAACTTACATTTTGCTAACTGAAGCATTCTGTGACTCCCTGAAATCTTTATTACCTGAATAGAACTAAGAATATCTAAGTTTGCATTACAGTACCGACCAGTAATTTTTTTTTTTAATAAATGTTTTCCACTTTTTCAATGACTTACAAGTTCACTATTTCAGTACTGAACAGTTAAATTAGATTGGGTGATAATATCCATTCGAAATTCCATGTAGGATTCCATATTTCATATTTGCTCTGTTCTAGTAGTTGGTGGTATTCTAGAGTTTTGCTCTCATTAAAAAGATGCCGTTCTTCTCTTTCTTTGTAATTGTAGAAAAGACTTAGTGGG
This sequence comes from Pachyramphus minor, assembly GCA_013397135.1. Lineage (NCBI taxonomy): Eukaryota > Metazoa > Chordata > Aves > Passeriformes > Tyrannidae > Pachyramphus > Pachyramphus minor. The sequence continues at coordinate 170,073 of VYXB01005613.1, forward strand.
AGTCTTGGAGTTTAGAGAAGATGTACATCAGTTATTTGTACCCTGTTATTGGACTGTTAACAGACAGCAGTAGACTTTGCGACATGAGAAGAAAATCTTTCCTGCTGTCTTGACAGAATTGGTTTCTTGCAGCTGTCCCACCAAACCATGGTAAAAGAAAAACAAATGAGGGAAAACATATGCCAAACCTCATGGCTTCTTGGCATTCCTCCTCAAACACTGTAATATCAAGCCAATTCTTTAGCTTCTGTAACTTTTGCTGGCCTCAGCCTTGCATAAAATCTAGGAGAATTAAAAACACTTTTTATAGAACTGCATATGTATTTCCCACACTATATATGTTTTTGAGAGAAAACACTAATTAAACTGGTTAGGTAATGACCAGAGAAGACTTTATACTTAAAACATAAGGTCATATATGCTTTGTGAAACAGGAAAGCTCAAATTCTTTTTGCATGTTCTAGGAATATCTGAGGCTTGCAAATCATTGTCATTAAAATACACAACTCTCAAATGAAATCATTACATATATTTAAAACCAGATTAAACAAATATATTTGCAGACCTACCTCCTAGTCACTCGTCTATTTAGTTCAGTCTGCCCACCTAAGCATTAATATTTAATTCACTGCTTTTTCCAAGAATAGTTTCAAGTCTTCTGCCTCTAACTTAAAGAATCCAAATGACCCTTGTGTTCAAAAGAAGTAGGAAAGCAGATGAGAGGGAAAAATAATACAGGAGAGAACTATATAACCTAGGACTAACCACAGTGGTTTTGAATATGAGTAAATTGAATTGATATGTTCATAATGACATGAATAAACAGACATGTAGAAAAATATTATCAGTGATTATGAGAGAACAACTGACTTTAAAATAGATCATATAAAGGAATATGTAAATGAGTACATACATTAGACAATATCAATGTTTATTCAATCAAGTTCTGAGCACTTAAATGATAATAATAATAATTCATAGTTTTTAATAGGAAATCAGAGGAAAACCTGGGTAACACATATCCATTTGATAGCAAAATGTATGTATAATGCTTTTAGAAATACTTATTCAAATCATATGCAGTTAAATGTTACAAATTGAATTATGGATGGTACAAGAATCCTTCAAAAACTGTTTCAAATTTAAATATACAAATATATATACAGCATAGCTTTTGGAAGAATCACTATTCTCATTAATGGATATAATCGATACAATGTTTTCAGAATGCATCTCCATGTTTGTCTATAAACACCCTATTTCTTTTTTATGCCTATTGCAGGGCCAGGATCTATCAAACTCCTGCAGTTCCCAATAGATTGATGTAATTTGTTGGAAAAATAAGATTTCTACTCCTTATGTTTTTAATATCCAAATTAAGAGGCTTATGAGGTTTGGGAAAGTAAATACACACTGATTGTGGGTAGTGACAATATATGCAGACTAAGATTAGACTTTATTGCAATTGTCATTAAATAAGTTGATAATTCTGTGTATGTTTTTTCCCCCATTCTTTCTCTTTAATCAAATGAGTCTTTTTCAACACACAATTTTTCATCACAGTTGTTTAATAGTATACAATTTCTACATACCTTTATCATTCAAGTCAACAGTAGAAGAAAGAACTTATTTTATTAAGTCTTTTCATGGACACCCCAAAAAAAAAAATCTATAATAATTAAGAAGAAAAGGAAGAAAAATTTGCAGAAAATAGTTTGGAATAAATGTGTTTAACATGAACTTTGCAAAAGAAAGGAAAAAGAGAGCAGTAACAGCAAAGTACAGGGAAGGTGAAGTGTTGGGAGGAAGCAAAAGAAAGCGATAATATAAACAAGGACAAAATGGTTTGGGAAAAATTGAAAGGGAAACAAAGGCATCAGGAGCACATTTTTAGTCAGGATTCATGAGTTCAAACATATTACAACTGTAACAAATCCTACATAACCTCTTTATAAGATGGATGGGATAAAATACATAATAACGATGAAAAGGAAAAAGAATTCCATGAATACTTCAGTATGTTGAAAGAAGTGAGAATTTTTTTTCATCTGGTAAAGATGAGGAATTACTCAACATTCGATCACTTAGTGTGGTTCATCAAAACCAAAATTTTTTTGGGATGCATGAATGTGTTTGAAGTTCTTACATGCTGCCTTTGTTTTACATGGTAACCTGATATTTTTAAAAACTAACAATTATGAAAAAATTATTTTCAATAAGTCTTAAAATTTCATTTGGAACTGGGGAGGGCAGGAAGGAGAGGAAGAGAGCAACAGAGCAAGGGGAGATAAGTGCTCACCACAATTCTTAATAGACTGAAAATTCTCTTCCCATTGCCAACATGTAAAGTGGGCTCACAGAGTTGATTATAAATTGATTATTATAGTAGCAATACCAGGTGAAATAACTGAGAAGCTGATAAAGAAGTATATTATTAAGGGTATTAAAGGACAGAAACACTTATTATGTTAACTTTATTCTGTTTAGTAGATTTAGCTTACTGCTCCATCATATATTAACTAAAAAATCACAGTACAAAACCAGTCAAATTCAGGTAAATGGATTAATAGTTAGTCAACTGACTTCTCAAAAGTTCAGGGTCACATTTGTACTGAATTAGTAGGGGTTAGCAGTGACAGAAGAACAAAAATTAAACAATGTTGATTTAAAAAAGGATATGATAAAAGATGCATATCTGAATTCAGGATTATTTAAAGAGTTACTAAAATATGGAGACCACTTCTTCTATATATGTACTTCAAAAAGCTGGAATTGAAAATAATGAAAAGAAAAAGGAAAGGGTGCATTAAAAAAACCCATAAGAACACTTTAACGGCTAAAGAAAATTTAGCTTTATGAGTTCTGCCTACTTCAAATGCTAAAATTAAGACCATGAGTTGATTTGATCATACTTTGCTAGGTAAGGCATTAATTCTTCAGTGTTTAAAGATGACACCAAAGATGGTTGCGAGTTTAATGAAACATGCAGACAAGAGAATAACATTACTTTCCTTATGACTGAATATGAATAAATATCAGAACATGTGAGATGGATTTTCTGTCTTGGACTGTCTCCAGCTCAGATCTTAGCCCTTCTAAAAACATTAGTTGTTGCTCTCAGGGAAAGAAAAATCTGATGTTATACAATGTATTAGACTAGGTGTGCTGATAAACATTTTTGTTCTTAGAATATGAGTTGGAGTAAACAAAGGAAAATACTGAAATAATATCATAATGATTAATCAAAGCAGCATAACAGAGAACATCAGACTGCAGTTAAGAAGCCCTGCATCAAGTCCAATGACTTGCAGTTAAGATGCCACACACTTTAGTAGTCATTCCACTCCCGGGAAAGTCAGCAGTTTAATGGCAGCCTTTTTATCTACATTAAAATGTGGAACTGAAACATGGCTTCTGTGTTTCAGTACATGATGAATTGCTATCCCAAACCCGTGCCAGTATCAGACACAGCCAGCAATTGTATACCCTGAGTAGGCCCAGGTCCCTGTGGCTCCCACCTTTGAAAGGAGCAGCAAGAAAGCTGCAGCATCAGCAGCAATTTGAATAGTCAGATATCAAGGTGGCAGTGGGAGCTACAAAGCATACCCTGAACTCAAATCTAGTTGGGAGATTCTGCCTCCAAATCAATTTACTTGCCATGCTACAAACATAGCTTTGCTATCAACTTCACTATAATGGTCAATATCTTTTATTGTAACTTAATTGGTCATTTGCTATTGGTGTTCGTCTTCATATGAAAAATATGGAAGCTCGTGTATTGCAGTACTTGAGGCAGCATTGAAATCTGCTGCTGTACTCCACAGACCCCATAGAAATACATCCCTGAGAACCTGCATTGCCCAACTCCTGGTATACATTCCGCACAGTATATATTTTAACACTTTTAAAAGATTATTTTGAGAGATTATTTTCAGTGCTACTTTACATATTTCACTTATGATCATAAACTTTCATCAGCATTTGGTAACAGGATGTCAAGGCAATATGGCATATGCTTTCTAATTGGTATCACTAAATCTTGCATTGAAGTAGAATCTACTTTAGAGACATCTGCCTACTTAGTGTGTTATAAACAGAATATATCCTTTTTCTTTCTGCTTGAAGGATTACATAAGTACTTTGTGCTGATATATTTAAAGAGTTTAAAATCAATACTGTACCTGGATGTTTTAAGAATACCAAAAGAGGAATAACTTCCCCCAATTAAACCAGACATTATTATTAAATCTAACTTACTGTTCTTAAGGTTACATTCATGACTGGTATGCACAAGAAGTTGAAAATGTTATTCAAGCTTGTCAGCTTCCAAGTCTAGACTGTTGTTTTGCCTTCTGTAGTAACATAAGACAATGGCCATTAAAGGCATTTATTTAAAATAGGTTTACTTCTAAGAATGTGACACATTTCTCACCCTGTCTAGCTTTAGATGCCAAACCACAAGTAAAATAAGGAGTTAAACTGAAAAGTGACATTCCACATGCAGGAGCTTGGATTAACTGCCAGGTTATGTCAATACAGTCATAAATTGCCTGAGTAAAGGAGTGGACTGAAGTAAGCAGTGAACCCTGATCCACCCTCCATCATTTTTGCTGACAGCAGTATGTCAGCCTGCACAGGCCATTCTGTCTTGCTTTACATGACATAAGATGGTTTAGGAAGGACCCTGCCTGCCTGCTGATGACCAGATGATGCTGCAAGACAAATAGGGTTTTTATGCTGGGAGGAGGCTTGTCTAGGACAGGAGAGTCATTGTTCCCATCTACATCATGACCAGGTGGTGTTATCTCAGATGTTGTACACCATGACCTAAACCTGACACTTGTCACAGCCTGGTACTGAAGTACTCTGATCACAAGTCTCCAAGCTCAAGAAAAGTCACAAGCTTCAGACATCACACAGTCTGCCTTTATATCTTGCTTGTAGACTTGGAAAGCTTGTGCACTCCTAGCATTTAAATAGAGGGCTTGGTTTCCAGAGATTTAGTGATCTCAGTGTTGTTCACTGAGAGGCTGGTACGCAGACCTTTTAAAATAAAGGCATTAGAATCCAAGTGGCTAAACATGAATTTAATAGCTTAACTACAGACAGAAAATGTTTGACTGATCTTTCTTTCATTCTCCCTAATATTAAGGAAAGTAATTTTTTCTAATTTTAACAATGATTTCAGCAACATAACATTAAGACTCAGTCATACAGTTTGTACTTACTCCTGTCACCAGGCAGTCAAGTTATGCTTACATATCACAGTGCAGTACCATATAGAAACAAGTAATCTCTAGAGAAACTGTTGAGACTGGAAACATCAGGTCCTTTATTGTTCAGAATTTTGTTGTGAGTTTTATATCCATCATCTGATATGTAGCCTGCATGGTGCTATGTGTATTTATTACTACATAACACAAATAGTTCCATGGGTCACTGTGCAAGGACTTTCACCATTAATCATTAAAATGATCAGAGATTGCATCACTGCGTTTCATCATAGTCTTCTCTGTTTATACTCACAAACTTGTTTCTACTGCCACACCAATTCTTTCATCTATTTTAACATCTAGCATCATTCAAGGTAAGCTCCTTGTTAAAAATGTGCACATACAGTTGCAAGTTTATATTAAGTTCATTATCAGCGTTGCAGAAAAGTCTTTACATTTTCATCAAAAAACTTCTATATAGGGCTAAATCCTGACCTTCCTAGTCATGTAGGTATTCCTCTTGCTCTACATTGAACTTACCCTATGAATAAAAATAAAGCTGTTTCAAGATCATTCAGAAGGCACAAAATTTTCTCTGAACATTTTCAACCTTCTAATATCTATTTCACTTTTAAAACATTTGACTAATGCTGTCTGTAGCATGAAACCATGAGCAGAGTTCTACACTAGTGCCTTTTTGGGCAACATTGCAAGCAACTACAATTAGGACTGGCTAAGGGCCTGTCTGGAAAGATAGACCTTCATGTCACAAACTGGAATTTTTCACATCCAGAACATTCAAGTTGCACTGCCCTCGTTTCCAACATATAGAATACTAAATGAAAATAAATAAAAAGATCACTGGCAAACTGCTGGTAAAGAAAAAATGACATTTGAAAAACAAAAATGCCCTCTCAAACTTTACTCAAGAAGTCATCACTGCTAGGAAAACCTTGCTGCCAAGATAATTTTAGAACCAACCCTTAATATTTCCTGCATCAGAGTATGAACACTCAACATTTAGAACCTACTGTGCCGTCAAACAACCCAAGGCAAACCATGCAGTGCAATTGTTGTTTCTTAAACGTAAGTCTGTAGGAGATAGAAGAGCTATTTCAAATCTTCTTTGAACCTATCAAGTTCTCTGACACAGAATTTTGACGAAAAGTGTTAAAAAGTTGTTGTATTTTTTCTCTCAGAAAGCCAAATTTCACTCCAGAGAAAAGAGAAAGCATAGAGAGTTTAATATAGCTTCTACAGAGGTACAGTCAGTAGCGGTACACTTGTCATGATGACTCAATTACACATATAGAGATTAAGAAACTAGAAATTCTTTTTTTCAGATCTCTCATATTTGAATGGTAGGATGAAATGTCTCTAGCTAGACCAGGAGTCTTGAAAGGAAAACCTTCCATTAGGAACCTGGGAAACATCAATATTGTTTTGTGTGAGAATATGGAATTATCATTGCAAACTGTTGTCTTTGAAACCTAGAGAAAGATGGGGAGCAGGAAAAATATGTGAATTCAGATATTGTCTTTTATATTACATATTTTCTTATATCTGCCTTTTAAAGTCAGAAAAGCTAAAGGAATTTAAAAGGATAAGAGAGGTGTATCAAGGATTCTTGCCCAGTCTTTAGCAAACATCCATCTTCTTAATCTACAGAAGTGATTATGGATTTTTATTCCAGTCACATGTGACAGACTGACCTGCATAAATCTCTCATCTTAGTCTGAGTATTTAAAATGGGATACAATTGGAAAGGTCTACTGTGTCAGTGGGAATTAGTGTATTAATGCTGTAGAGGGATGCATTTTATATAGCTCATTATGAATTTGAATATTTTTAAAAAATGTTTTACAATACTTCCTACCCATAATGATTATGAATATTAATTATGAATAAAAGAAGTTCGTTCCTAATACTTGCTCTTTATTAACCTCAGTCCCTGAGCATTTCAATTTTAGAATTAAATTATTGTGCATCTTTTTTTTTTGAAGCTGATGTCATAACACAAAGCCACTCTAACATACGCATTACATAAATAAATACCTGTCAAATTCTATTTATTACTTTTAATATATGTCACTCAAATTTTGTGACCAGTAAAACATTGTTGTAGATTGCAGATTTTCAGATCACAAAGTCTGAAAGTGAATCAGATGGTAGCTTTTATGTGTTTTTAATGACCATTTTAGCAAATAGTAAGAAAAACAATTACTTTAAACTTTGCCAGCACTTTTTTTTCTTAGACATCTGCACAGTCAAAATCTAATTTGATTTTTTTTTTCCTAAATATGAAAGAAAGTACAGAGGAGCTTTGTCTGGCCTGATACTCAAATCGCTTTCAAGAGCATAATAGTCTTAATATGTTCTGTCAGCTATGACTCACACCTGAGATTTTAACAACAGTGACCCAGGAATTGTGCTGAAGAATACCTCTATTTTAGGACAGCTTGGTTCTCTGGAATATTCTTCCTATATCTGCTCTTTGTCAATTGACCTATAGTAATTCAGGCTTTTTCTGGAAAGATAATGGCTGCACAGAACAACACACAAATCAAAACTGGTCTAATACTACATAAACAAATGAAAGTAAAAACTGAACAAGGGAAAAAACAGGAGATGATGACTTAAATTTGCTTAATGCTGAGATTCCTCTTATAAATCAGATAACTGGATTACCTGAAACTTAAAAATTAAGTAGCTATAAAGTGAGATCAAAGTCTAACAAACTGGTAAACGAGGTGGTCAGAGTTGAAGAGGCAGAATAAAGCATCCCAGAATAAAACAAAGAGGTATCTGTGAAACAGAGAGTTGAAGATAATGTAATCAGTGAAGACTGAGGAAAAGGAAACTTGAAAAAGGAGGCAGCTAAGGGTTACAGACAGAAATGGTGTATGCAGATCTTAGAGATCAAAGGATGTTTTGAAACAGCTTCTCAGATTTGCGCGCGGGCAGTGAAGGAGTGACAAGAGAGCCTTGTCAGGGCCTATGTTCATTTAGGAGCTGAACAGGCTCCAGGGCACGGATAGGCTCATGCGCTCCTGGGAGAACAGTTGGTTTTGTTTTCCAGAGACACAGCAGACATGGACTTTAACATCTTTGGTGATTTGGTCAGAATCTCATCATGGGGAATAAAGAGAAGCAAAGGATGATGAATTCATTCTCCCTTTGATAAACCAATAATTTATGTCATACTCATAAAAACCAAAATTTTACATGATTGGTGAAAATTCCTAGTGATATGGAAATAGAAACCAGTAATATTGCTGAAATATTGCACTAGATTTCAGAATTGAAATTTGACAAATTCAGTTGCTACTGCAAAGAGGAAGATTAATCAAAAGAAAGCCATAAAATAGGATCAGCAAGAGTGATCAGGTAGCTTGTCAAGGCTTGTTTCTAGCATTCTAATATTTAAAAAAAAAAAAAAGGGGAAACGAGCTGAATAGTGAAGTGTAATTAAATTCCAGCCTTCATTTTCTCTTCAACTTTTCTTTAATCTCTGTTTGGGAGGTTGGGTTGCAACTTGCTTACTTGCAACCTGTACAACATGCATATGATTTAATATACACTGTACCTAAGCCTGATTCCAAGTTTGTAAATCAAGCAATTTTTTATTTGTTTTACTCTGTGAAATGTGGTAAAGTTTTGTATATGTTACTTGAAGCGCTAATTAAGGAATTTATGTTCCATTTGACAACACAGTATTGCTAAACTCTTGCACCAGCTCTATTCACGCTCTTCTTCAGTATGATGCTCTGAAGGGCCACAGCAGATCTTGATGAAGAACACAGGATCTACATTCGTTATCGGACTGACGGTAGCCTATTCAACCTGAGGCGACTGAAGGCCCACACCAAGACCCTAAACCATCTCGTCCGTGAGCTGCTCCTTTTCGCTCACACAGAAGTAGGTCTGCAGCATTTAACATCCTGCTTTGCAGAGGCTGCTGTGCTTTTTGGGCTGGAAGTCAGCTTGAAGAAGACAGAGGTTCTCTATCAACCTGCACCTCAGGGAGTCATCCATCATCCCCATATCTCCATTGGCGACTCAGAACTCAAAACAGTCCAGCAATTTAATTACCTGGGAAGCATCATCTCCTCAGATGGTATGATCGACAAAGAAATTGACAACAGGCTGGCAAAGGCATACAGTGCTTTCAGTAGACTCCATAAAAGAGTTTGGCGAAAGAAACATCTGAAGAAAAGTACGAAGATCAGTGTTTATAGAGCCATCGTACTGTCTACTCTTTTGTATGGGTCTGAGTCTTGGGTCATTTACCGCCACCACCTGCGACTCCT
>VYXB01005613.1:179781-191384 GCA_013397135.1 Pachyramphus minor
GGGAATCTTTCTCTTGTCCCTTCTGCAACCGGACTTGTCTGTCGCGCATTGGCCTTTTCAGCCATCAGCGAACCTTTAGCAAGCGCGGGTAGAGCCCTTCGAAATCTTCGTTTGCGAAGCCAAGCCATGATGATGATTGCTAAACATTTGATTGGCTTTTGTAAGATCCTTTGATCCTTTTCTAACAAAAAAAATAAAATTGAGCTATAAGTTATACCAAACCATACAAAACAAACTCTTCCAAACTATAACCCTTAGACATGCTCAGCCAGTAAGTATGATATCTATTTAATTCTACCTTCAGCCCTCAGAAATGAAATGCATTATTATATAGTATGTTTCTATAAATGGTTTGTCCCTACTGTCCTATAGTTATCTTCCCTCACCCTTTTCTCTTTGAGAAGTGTAAATTTACAGCAGTAGGTTTATTTCTTTTCTCCAACCCAATGGTTCAGCTTCTGTAAATTTTCTTATTTGTCTGTATTCCAGTTATGATATGTCCTCTTTGTCTCAGATGAAGAAATGAAGAATTAGCCCTGGAGTCTCTAAGATCCATCCCTGTGCCTACTTTTGGTGCCCAGGTAGTGTGGAAAATTGATACATTCAGATTTCTTTTTGAGCCTCAGCCACCTGAGAATACTAAGTGTTTGAGGAAGCAGAATAGCTTTGCTCCGTCCAGGAAACTAAATATATGTTCTGTAAAGATCAAGGTCTTCCTCAGGTAAATAGAATTCTCAATTATGCTAAAAAACCTAGATGGAACCTTTTGTTGTTATTGGGTTTTGCTTGTAGAAGGAGCAAAATGTTAGAACATATTACTTCACAAGAATTAAATAATTTGCCATGAAAGTCAGATGGGGATGACATGATAATCTCAGTGGATATGGGATAGTCAACTTGGTGGTTCCTATAACATATGCTGAAAAACCATGGACTCTGAGAATCTGTGACCTCAGGATTATCTATTTTCTTGGTATGCTTTCTATCTTGGTGGCAGTTTGGAATCTGAAAGGCTCAAATTTCTAGGAACTTCCTTTTCTAGTTGCTTCTGCAGTACCTTCTCCTTGAAGACACACATAAGCCTGCAGAAAGGCAAACAAATTGTGATCTGCTGGTAGCAACCACCTGTAGTAAAGAACTTTGGAATCTGAGAGCAAAAGCAGCTCCTGCAAAACGCAGCCTGTCTCTTCAGTTTCCAGTAAGAGAAAGTCCAGAACCCACTTTAATGTGACCTAACCTTACTTAAACTACTGGGAAGATTGCATGGAGTGTAACAACCTGAAAATTAAAACACGATAGACTATGAATTTATCACAACACAGAAAAACATTTATTTTACCTGCCTGTTTTATCATTTTCTGTAACTTGCTACAGCTTTATTGATTTCTAAGGTTGCCCTGCACTGGGTTTTCATGATGATGAACCTCAAGAATTCTAAACCCCGTTCAGCTTACTGGCAATTTTTTATTTCGTAGGTGTGATGATAGAGTGAATCATGATCAGCTTCTTGATTATTTTTTTTTAGAACTTGATTATTTTAAAACTTATTATTTTTTTTTTAGAACAAAAGTTTTCTGAGAGAACATATCCCAAACCAAGTTTACTGTATATTACGTCTTATCCATATGAGACTCAAAAGCATTCAAGCACTTAATTTCTTTTTCTATTCAACTGTCCACACATCCTACCCCTGTCCTCATCCCCTGATATTCCTTTTTAGTGTCAGCATTAGTCAGATAAGTACATATTATTTCCCCCATGGGTAAGTCTAATACTCAGTAAGATGGATTTATTTCCATGTTAAGAGCATCTCTAACATCTCTCCAAAATATTTTTTTAAGTTTCTCACCATGTGAAAGGCAGTAGGAAAGTCATATCAGTCAACTCAGTTGGTTAGTTCCCTTATATACAAGAAAAATATGAGCTTCCACATGATTTTCAGAGTAGAAGCTTAACTTTTTAGTTCTACTGATATTCCTTATGCCATGTCTCTAATGCCTTTAATATTACTTGTAACCTTTACTTTTCATCTCTTTTCCCCACATCTGTTGTCCCACACATACAATTTATTAAATACAGAATCCATCCAATTTTAATTTGTTGGAAACTATACTGGATCATATGGAATTTTATTCTGTTTATCTGGGTTTTTTTAAAAATCTATCTCCTGAATTAGTTGGTGATATCCTTATCATGCATCTTGTTATAACAAGACATAAGAAAAATTTCCACTCTTACCAAATATAGGGTACTTAGTGTCAGCATTTGTCTTTTTTGTTTTGTTTTGTTTTTTGACGGAGGAGAATTAAAAGGCTGATAATTCCAGTGCCAATATAACCAACAGAATGGAGGGCAAACTCTATTCATCTTACTTTTCTTGTATACCTACTTCATCTGTAGACATACAGATGTACTTTTCTTTTATGCCTCCTTCTACTTTTCTTCAGGATCACCATGTCAGGTACTTTCACAGGTAGATGAGAGACATATTAGGTTCAGTAAATTTAGAGTCATTTTACTTCTTCTGACAACATCTACCTGCACTAAAACTTTGTTGCATTTTGTCCCATTCTCCTCTTATCTTCACGTCCTTCATTGAGCTTCCCTTCAGAATCTCTTCTAAAATTTTGTGTAATAGTAAGGTAAACTAATGGGGACTTTCACTTTCCCCCCATCCTCGTTCTACAGGCAGCAGATGTTGATTGCAACTGAACTTTAATCATATGCCATTAATATTAAAACCTAATATTTCACCGAATTGTGTTTCCTTAAAATTTTAAAGTATTTGTGGACAAATGGCAATAAAATCTTCCCTTGCCTCTTTTATTTCTTGTTATTCCAATGGTATATCTCAGTATAACCAAGAAATGTGGGTTGGAAGGACCCTACAAGAGTTATCTAGTCAATTTACTTGCCTCAGGGCAGCATCAGTGCATGCATACAAAAGAAAATAGCATACTATTTTGTTTTATGATCAGTTTATAAGTATAATTTCTGACAGATTCTTGCCCTAAAAATTCCAGTGATGTAGATTCCATGCCCCTGTCAGGCAATCTGTTTTGCTGCATCACCATCTGTAATATCAGGCATTTTTGTTAATATTTTGCCTGACAATTACTTGTTTAGTTTGAATCTTCTGCCTGTTCTATCATCTTTCATCTAGTCAGGAATTAATTTTCTGTCTCGTCACAGTTATATTTGGCATATTTAAAGAACGTTTACATAACACCTTCGTGGCTTCTCTTCTTACAGCTAAACAATGCCCATACTCTGTCTTCCGATATCATATCTTTCAAAACAGTCTTATGGACTGTCCTGTGGTTTCATCATTTAGTCCACACCCTTTTAACCATGCAGTATCACTACCTGGACAAACTATTCCCTGAAGTTTAATCAAAGCTAAGTAAAATGCAATATTTCGAGCATATATGGTATTGGTTATTCTACCAGTTACAGGGAAAAGATAAGTGCATGTCTTTTATTGGAAATAGGGTAACATTTTTATTTATAATTAGGCTGCCATCAACAACATTCAGGTTTTGTTTTTAGGACTAATGATTTATCTAGTTCTGTAGTCTCTGTTTACATGGTTGGTTACTCCAGTTTAAATGTACAATTTTCCACTTGTCTTATTCGAGACTTTCAGCTCTTTTTCAGTTTGAAATTATTTTGCGTTCTCATCCAAAAATGTAGTAGGTATAATGAAAATACTCTCTGTTATGACACTTAGTATACTGATGAAAATATTACTGGTAATTAAATCAGATGTGAACTCTGATTACATCTATTCTTTACATTTTCATTTTCACTGTATTTTCCAACTACTTATGTACTTGAGATTAGTTTTTCTGTACCAGCTTATTACTGCTGAAAGCTTCCCCAGTTTACTTACGGGAATGTCATACGGGAGTATGACAGGCAAAATCTTTACTAAAGCAAATTTTAAATTAATGTTAATTTTCATTTTGTACAACTCTGTTACCTTTTTGAAGAAGAGAATTAAGTCAGTTCAACACAGACTGTTCATGACAAGTCCATGTTATCTGTCAAGCATCTAAACCAGTATTTTTTTAGGTGCTTATATGTTTTCTAGTCCACTTTCTAGGAATTAAGATGAATGTGCAATCTATAAGTACCTTAACTTCCTTTTTTTTCCTTTTGGAAAACAGGCATTATATGAAGAATGAACATAGTGAAGAAGTTCTTTTGGTAGATCATTACCTCTCTATTAGGGTGAACTGAACTCTAAATTAAGTGCAACAGAGTAAGTTGGAAATTCTACATGTAAATCAACTACATAAATAAAGAACAGAAAAGTGAACAGTTTTCTGCAGAACAGAATCCGAGCACTGAAAGACTAATATTAGGAGACCTAAGAATCCTTCATAATTTTCTTTTAGCATTTAGTGACAGTGAATTCAGACCCCACTGATCTAATTTTTGACTACATATACTTATTCCTGGTCACACACTATTCATTCAGTGAGTCTGCAATTACATTAGCCACATGACTGTGCTTTGTATTTTCTTGAAAAATGGAATTGAACATGTGTTTTTCTTGATATCATCTGCCAATAACTTTCCCCTCTATTGACAGAGGAGCAATGGTTTTCCTGGACTGCTACCACATTGCAAGGCTATTTACTTTCACTGTCCCTGGATAGTTAAATAACTTTTTTTTTTGCCATAATCCACCTAATTTTGTCCTTGCACTCTTAGCCATTAGTTCTATTTGTCCTTTAGAATACTTCCTGTGTGATTTGTTCTTGAACTTGAGGTCAGCATCCATTTTATGGAAAAATTGTCGTTCTAGTACAATTCTAATTTTTCTCACCAGTGGGACAGTTAGTAGCTGTTCCCTTGTTAGTGATTCTTCAAGGAAATGGCACATCTTGAATCCATTTTTTCTGAGACTTGCCTCCCAAATATCTTTATCAATTCTCTGAATCTGTCTTCCTGAAATCTATTGGTCCAATTTCCTTCCTTCATTTTTAAATCAAAAATGTTTTCTAGATCTTGCACGTATTCAGGAGCCTGAGAATGTGCTTTCTTTTTTCTCCACAAATATTTTTTCCTTTGAATAATGTTCTTATTTGTATCTTATCTAATTGTATCTTCTTTATCAAAAAGACAACAATCAGTGGATTACATAAACCTGTTGGAGACAGTTTTTCCTCAGTAGTTTTCTAGAAAATAGTTAGATAGATAAAATCCCCTATAACTTCCAACTACTGTGCTGCGTATCATTCAGCCAGCTGCTCAGTGAAAACCATGTCCTTAAATCTTTAATTCTGTTATCTATGTCCCCCTTCCAATTGGATATTTATTTTCCTCTTCTTCTCTATCACAGTGTCATTCATTACTCTTTGACTTTTCTTCACCATTTCTCTTTTGCTTTGTCTTCAGTTACCCAGTTTCCCTATCATACTCCACTGAATCTGAAAAAAATAGGTTTAAAAAGTAAGATCACATATCTACTTTAAAGTCTAAAGCTATCTCTGTGAGAAGTGAGCTTTAAAACTATTTTCTAAACTCTTTCTCTTGCACATTAAAAATATTTTTATTCCTTTTTTCTGTGATATCATTTTTTTAAAAATGTTTTTTACTTGGCTATCTCAATGATATCTCATGTTTTTATGATAGGAATCACAGCCATTTTAGTTTGTTTTGACTCTCTTTTAAACAATGTTCATGATACATGTTAATGATATCCATATAAACACATTGGTACCACTACTTGTGATTTAGTTAACTGACTTCATTTTAGAAAACACTATTAATAAAAAGTATTCCCCTTGGGTTTAGAATACATAGCAGACATGCTTTCTGAAATCTCAGAAGAGAAAGCATTGTTGTATGTGATATCTCTAAGAGAGTCTCGTGTCCACATTAGGAGACTGTCTTCAGAACTGAGCATAGCACAAGAAAATTATACAAACACCTAATTCTTTTCAGCAGAATCTTTCTCACTTCCATCTAATTTTCATAAACAAGGGAACTGATGATATAAGCTACAGTGTGGAGATAGTGCTTTTCTTCAGAAATTTGGAGATCCCACACCATCCCATCCTTATTCTTGATTTTGCCTATGAGGGTGCCCTGAGAGACAGTGTCAAAAGTCTTGCTGAAGCTGAAGTTAGACAATATGCACTGCTGTCTCTTCATCCCATCGATCCACGTGTTCCATTGTAGAAGGCAATCAGGCTGGTCAAGCATGATTTCCCTTTAGTGAATCCATGCTGTACACTCATGTTAACCTTCAGGTCTCCCATATGCTTAGCTACCAGAATGAGCCATTCCATTTCCTTTCCAGGAATTGAGTCAGACTGGTCAGTAGTTCCCTGGGTCCTCTGTCTTTGGAAGTTTTGCTTTCTTCCAGTCCTTAGGTACCTCTTCCAATCACCACAACCGTTCAAAGAGGACCAGGAGTGGCCAAGCTATGATGTCTCAACTCTTGTAGGCACACCCCATCAGAGTCTATGGACTTGTGGAAATCAAGCTGGACTAAATGGTCTCTAATCCAATACTCCCCAACAGAGGAAGTCTTCCTTTCTCCAGGCCTTTTCCCCAGTATCCTGAGTCAGGGACTCCTGAGGGCTGGCTTTGGCAATGAAGACAGAAGCAAGTAAGGCATTCCATATCTCAGCCTTCTCTGTAACCTCTGTTTCAGGAGTCTCTGTTCTGTTTACTGGCAGGCCCTCATTTTCCCTGTATTCCTTTTGTTATCAATGTATTTGAAGAAGCCTTTCTTGTTATCCTTTACAGGGTAAACCATATTTATTCCAAATGGGGCTTGATCTTTCTCATTGCATTTCTGCATACTCTGACAATACCTTTATATTCATCCTGACTGGCCTGTTCCTGGTTCCACCTCATATCTGTGGGCTGCTTATGTCTGAGGTTTGACAGGAGTTCCTTGTTCATCCATGCAGGTCTCCCTGCCCCTTTTGCCCATTTTCTTGCCCATGGGGATGCACCGTTCTTGAGTCTGAAGGAAGAGATCCTTGAATATTAACAATCTCTCTTGAACTTCTCTTCCCACTAGAACACACTCCATAAGATTATTCCAAGACAGTCCCTGAAGAGGTCAAAGTTAGCTGTCCTGAAACTCAAGGCTGTCACCATAGCCATGGTTGCCCCAAACTTTAATATCTCCAACCAGACCATCTGTGTTGGTTATAACGTACGACAGCATACATTTCTTCGTTGCTCCTCCACCACTTGTATTAAAAAATTATTGTCAGTGGTTTCCAAGAACCTCTTGGATTGTTTGTGCCTTGTAGACTATTCTGGAGCTCTTTAATCAGTATAGATGAAGTGCTCTGTTTTCCATAGACTAACAAACTTGTCATTGGAAGAAAAAGGAATAAAATGGCAACATTTGAATAGCAGCATTTGAATTATATCATCATCCAGAAGGTGTGAGAGCACTGGTATATCTGCTTGGGTGTACATATATAATTAAACCTGTATTCAGATTTAAGGTATTGAGAGATCAAGTATCCTGTTTAAATTTCCAGGTATAGACACAATCCACGGCTGCTGTAAAGAGGAAAAACTCTACTGACAACCCCAATTTGGCTGAGGATCTGGTTCTAAAAGTGAATCTATAATAATTTATTGGAGATTGTTTTCTCTTTTAATTTCTAGCTTAAATGTCTTAGATTTCCAGGGAGATTTTCTTTGCTGATAAATTATATAAAATAGAATTGTTTCTTATAGACTGGAATAAAGGCTAATGTCTTTCATGTGTATGTACAGTAGAAAATTCTTACGATTATTACAAAGTATATATCTAAGCAAAATATTCCTCATTTGTTGATATTTAAAATCCAGGGGAAATTTAGAGGAATAGTATATTGGCTCAAAATGTGCATATTATGAAATCTAATGCACTATTTTACATATTTCTATGAGAGTAAACTCATTAAATGTATTCCTTTTGTTGCAAAGTTCTGAAGGTTGTTTGCAGTTTACATTATTACTTTGATAACATAAAAATATTCTGTGTATAAAAGCAGTCTCAATAAATAGCACATTGTACTAAATGAAAAATCCATTCTGTCAGTCAACACAGGTTGTTTAATCTCTACTGAAAAAAGATGGGAGAGAAAAGTCTTTATTTTATCTTATGATTACTTTGCCTTAACTCTGCCCTAAAGCAAAAACTAAAATTCAAAAGCAAAACAATGAAAAGTAACAGTGAAAATTAATCACTAAATGAGTTATGGTGTAATCACTGATGGAAGAACAGAGAATGATAATGGTAGTAACATTTTACTGTCTTCTAAAAAGAACCTGAAATTAACTGGTAAATATTAAACTCAATTGAAAAGATAAATCTATTATTAGAAATACAGTTACTGTTCCACACAGAAATTTAGTTTCTACAAACAATCATTATATATGCTTGAAAGAAATATTATAGAATATTACATACCAGGAAAGCAGAAAGAGCCAAATATCACTCAAAACCAGTATGACTGTCTCTGTTTAGGTCATCATCATCATCATCAGGACACGATTCTTTCTGCGTTGTCTTTTCTCCTCGAGAATGATCCTGCGTGTGTTCTCAAAGGAAGCAGCAGCGTTATAGATAATGTGTCTCCAGGCTTCCTGATTGGAGGCCAGGGTAGACCAATGGAGATGACCAATGTGGCCAAGGTTGAGATGTTGTTTCAGGGAGTCCTTGTATCTCCTTTTTGGGGCTCCTGTCTTGCAGCAACCATAGGGCATGTTCTTAGGGAAGCGGTGGTCCTTCATCCTGGAGACGTGCCCTGCCCAACGCAGCTGTGTTCTCAGCAGCATGGCCTCGATACTCGTCACTGCAGCCTGTTCAAGAACAGATGTATTGGTCACATAGTCAGTCCACTGGATGTTTAGGATTGTACGGAGGCAGCATTGGTGGAACCATTCCAAGAGTTGCAAGTGACGGCGGTAAATGACCCATGATTCGGACCCGTACAAAAGAGTGGATAGTACAATGGCTCTATAAATGCTGATCTTCATACTTTTCTTCAGGTGTTTGTTTTGCCAAACTCTTTTATGGAGTTTACCGAAAGCTCTGTTGGCCTTTGCTAACCTGTTGCCTATCTCTTCATTAATCTTAACATCTGAGGAGATGATGCTTCCCAGGTAATTAAATTGCTGGACTGATTTGAGCTCTCATTCTCCAATGGAGATACAGGGATGATGGATGACTCCCTGAGGTGCAGGTTAATAGAGAACCTCTGTCTTCTTCAAGCTGACTTCCTGCCCAAAAAAGCTCAACAGCCTCTGCAAAGCAGGATGTTAAATGTTATAGAACTACTTCTGTGTGGGCGACAAGGGCATCATCATCAGTTTAAATCATCTCACAGATTTAAGGTCTTAGTATGGGCCTTCGGTCACCTCAGGTTGAATAGACTTCCATCGGTACGATATCAGATGTAGATGCCGGTTTCTTCGTCGAGGTCTGCTGTGGCCCTTTGGAGCATCATGATGAAGAAGATTGTGAATAGTGTTGGTGCAAGAACACTTGTTTCCCACCGTTGGTTATTTGAAAGGGCTCAGAGAGTGCATTGCCATGACTGACTTGGCCGCGCTGGTCCTCATGAAGCAGGATGATCATTTTAAGAAACTTGGGGGGACAACCTAATGGTTCCAAAAATCTGCCACAGATCTTTTCTGCTCACAATATCGAAAGCTTTGGTGAGGTTACAACGGTTAACAAAGGTTACATAGAGTGCTCTGTTCTGTTCCCTAAGCTTCTCTTGCAGTTGTCTGAGCACAAATACCATGTCTGTGGTACTCCTATTGGCTCTGAAACCACATTGGCTTTCAGGTAGAAGTTCTTCTGCTACAGCTGGTATTAATCTGTTCAGAAGAATTTTTGCAAGAATTTTACTAGCAATGGAGAGAGAGAAATACCCCGGTAATTTGAACAGTCTGATTTATCTCCTTTCTTCTTGTGTAAGGTGATGATAACTGCGTCACGGAGGTCTGATGGTAGTTTGCCTCGTTCCCAACAACACACCATGATCTCATGGAACTTGTCATGGAGTGCTTGGTCGCCATGCTTCCAGATTTCAGGTGGGATTCCATCAACCCCAGCTGCCTTGCCAGTTTTCACCTACTCTATGGCTTTAAGATTTTCTTCTGTGGTAGGGGCAATGTCCAGTTCAGTTCTCACCGGTTATTGTGAAATGTACTGAACTGCTGAGTCTTGAACTACACAGTTGGTACTGAAGACAGTCTGAAAGTGTTTAGACCATTGATTCAAAATGGAAATTTTATCAGTGAGAATCATTTGACTGTCTGCACTGAGTAAAGGGCTTTGAACCTGGTGTATAGGACCATACACTGTTTTCAGAGCCTCATAGAATCATCTGTAATCACCCATACCTGTGCATAGTTGAATTTTTCCTGCTAGGTTGATCCACCACTTGTTCTGGATGTCACGCAGTTTCTGTTGGATCTTGCTACGTGCCAGGTGAAAGGTTGCTTTTCTCATGTGACAAGATGGCTGAGCAAGGTGTGCTTGGTGAGCAGTTCCCTTCTTCCTCAACAATACCTGGATCTCTTGATTTTTTTCATCAAACCATTCCTTGTTTTTCTTGAAGGATAACCCTAAGGATTCTTCAGAGGACTGCAGGATGCTATCTTTAATATGTTGCCAAAGCTCTTCGGGGTATCTATGGAATGAACTTTGAGCTTAGATTGAAGATTTGCCTGGAAACGGTCTCTCACTGTGGTTGTTTGACATTTATTAACTTGGAGTCTCCTCCTTGGAATACCATCCCTTTTTGGTTTGAGCTTAAGGTGGAAGTTGAGTTTACAGAGCACAAATCAATCATCTGTTTGGCATTCTGCACTGGGCATCACACGGGTATGATGAACATGGCAAATATCTCTTTGTTGCACCAGGATATAATCAATGAGGTGCCAGTGCTTGGATCTAGGATGCATCCAGGTTGTCTTCAAACTATCTTTCTGCTGAAAGATAGTGTTGGTGATGGTGAGCTGCTGTTCTCACAAAACTCTAGAAGAAAGTGTCCATCATTGTTGCATTTTCCAACAGCGCGCTTGCCTAGTACTTTTTTCCAGGCTTCGGAGTTCTTTCCTACTCTGGCATTGAAATCACCAAGGATAATGATCTTGTCATCTGCAGGAACCTTTTGGACAAGGCGACGCAGGTCGGTGTAAAATTTATCTTTTTCGGCAGGGTCAACTTGGAGAGTTGGGGCATATATACTGAAGAGAGTAACATGATGCTTGTTGTGTAGTGGAAGGCATAAGGAGATGATGCGATCAGGATGACCTGTTAGTAAATTTTCAAGTTTAGAGACAATAGAGGTTTTGATCATGAAACCAACTCCTGAAAGATGTTTTCCAGTTCTGTGTTTACCTGACCAAAAGAGTGTATAACCGGCACCATGTTCTCTAAGGCTGCCTTCCTCATGGAGATGAACTTCACTGAGAGCAGCAATGTTGATGTTGAGCATGCCAGTTCATGGGCAATTAGAGTGGAGTGATGCTCAGGACACCCACTATCCGCAGAGTCAAGCATGGTTCTGATGTTCCAGCAAGCGAGTGTCAGTTTGGACACACCTTTGAAGGCAGGT
>VYXB01005613.1:195420-225594 GCA_013397135.1 Pachyramphus minor
CCCACCCACCCCACCCGCCCCCGTACTGAGCTCATAGCATTATTTGAAATCCAGCTACAGGATCAGCCTCCAGCTTCCCAGTGAGAACTCTCTGTAGGTTTGAGGCAAGCAGGAGATCTGAGCCTCCCAGGCTGGCAGGAAAGAAAAGTGTACTGAAGCACAATCCAGAGATTAAGCAATAACTTTTTCATGACTTTTTGTCCTTAAGACAATCAAGTTTGATATGCAAATCCAGCTTTAATTTGATAAGATTGTAACTAATTCTTATACAATATTGCTCATTGCAAACAGTAGGTAACGCAACAGATTCCAGTCCATGTACTTCTCTGATTATTCCAAAAGAAGAAAGGGACAATAATGAGAGAATTTAACAGGCTGCTATGATAGAAGATGTATGTGGACATTGCTGCCTGCATCTCTGAAAGAAGAACATATCATGGAAACACAGCAAAGAAGTTATTTCATGTCTAATGGGACATATTCTAACTTCTAAAACAGCCACCGTTTTTTTGTTGGTGCCCAGAGTTGAAGATTATACAGCTCTAAACAGAAGTAAAGAAATATTTAAGTAATCTCCTCACATCATGCACCAGTTTCTAACACTCAGTATGCTTCTGCTTTATAATTTGCTTTTTTGCTATATAATTGTTAAATTAATTCCTTATTTTTTCTAGCATCCAGTGAAACCCGGAGCACACTTAAAATTTCAGGTCTTGCTTTATTGAAAGGAGTTATAAAGTGCTTGACATACTTTAAATCATGTGGCTTCACCCAGGGCATGTCCTGTCTGCCCAACTTAACGGCCTTCTGTAATGGAGTGACTACATCAATGTGTGAACATCATGAGGTTCAACAAGACCAAGTGTAAGGTCAGGGAAACACCAGGAATCAATACAGGCTGGGGGATGAACAGATCAAGAGCACCCAGCCAAGAAGGACTTGGGAATTCTGGTAAATGAGAGACCGGGCATGAGTGGGAAATGTGCACTTGTAAAATTTTTAGCAGGGCCTATTGCAACAGGACAAGAAGGCTGGTTTAGGTTACATAAGGAAGAAATTTTTTACGATGAGGGTGATAAAACACTGGAACAGGTTGCCCAGATAAGTGGTGATGTCCCATTCCCAGAAATATTCAAGGTCAGCCTGGATGAGGCTCTGAGCAACCTGATCTAGCAGACAATGTCCCTGCTCATTGTAGGGAGATTGGACCACATGTCCTTTAAAGGCCCCTTTCAACCCAAACTATTCTATGAATCTATGTATATGATTAAGATTTTTTTTCCCTTGGACTTTATATATATTTTTAGGGTGAGAACTGGACTGACATAGTGGAATTACTTTAATCCCCAGGAAATAGTCTCTTGGGTGACTCTTTACCACCCTCCAAAAGGCTGTGTTAAACAGAATGGAAAATTCTTTAACTTTGTGTTTATTTATTTGCTTTTTCAATTATTAAGTGTGTATTGCTTAAGCAGAAGAGAATAGAAAGCAAGTTTCATTCTAATTTGTAATGAAATGTTCCACTAGGGTTTGAGTCAGACTGTATATCTTCTCTGTTTCAGTCATGACTTACATAGGCATATGCACACGTCTTCTCTATTCATTAGATTCCTTTGAAAATATCACATTTAAGCAGAGTAGAAGTCATGAAGTGTTAGTCTTTATGCACAATAGCAGTTCTTTGGTCATATTACCTGTCTGACAAAGGCACTATTGCATTTATTTTTTTTTAATCAGAAAAATCAAAACCTTTCTTTACTACTAATGAAATTTCATAGAAATGCAAATGAAACTATTTCAATACAACGTGCAATAGTTGGAGAAAGAAAAAATAAAAGGACTTAAGTGTCTTTAACACTGGAAATTAAGCATCCATCCAAAGAAATGACACAGGGATATGACAGCTATTAGAAACATCTTTTGCGGAAAAAAACCCAAAACAATTGGAGCTATTTTTTGTAAAGGAATCAATTTTCACACTGACCCCAGATTGAAAGAGATGTCAAATCAGTCATTAGTTTGCTAAATAAAAGACCCTTGGCCAGTGCATTTTAGAGTTTTGCAAAAAAAAAAAAAAAATCTTAAATGAAGACAGATAGAAATAGTCCCACTAAATACAACTCTGATGCCACAATGACTGGAGCAGTATACCAAGCTTGCAACTAGAAATATAAAATGAAAAAATGTCCTGGAGCTTTTTTAGACTTTGCCAATATCTTGGGAGTTCTAAAATATCATTTCTGGAGGATAAGTAATTATGTGCAGCTGATCAAGATAACAACTAAAAAGGTTTTAGTATATATCCAGCTGGGGACATGACTGGAGTAGGTTATGGTTTCCTTCTGGTCCACACACTTAATCATGAGAAAGAAGATGTGAAGAAGGGATGACTTCTGCCTAGATATCACTCTGAGGTGAGGTAGGATGCTGCTAAAGCACTCAACTACATTCAGGACATGAGAAGCACTCATGTCATGAGAAGCACACTGGTTCAGTTGTAACCATAGTTTACTATTTATAGAAAGAGAGGAATGAGACTAGTTCAGTGTGGGGAATATCATTAAGGACTATAGATTGATGTAATGAAGAGAGATATAAAATAGTCAGGACTTCTATAAATGTCTTCTTTTACTGTCTTGCAGAACAATTTCCAAAGGTCAATGGAGAATATGTTAAATTACTTAATAGATTACTTATATTACTTATATAGATGTCTTAATATTACTTATTAATTATTACTTAATAGATGTCTTCTGTACCTTATAGGCATAAAACAAAATTTTTCTTTCCTAAAAATTATACCCATTCATTCATTAAGAGTTACATTATACTCAGATTTCATGCAACAGTTAGTCTCTATATTTTAAAACAATTCTGAAAGGTAATTGGTTTCATTCCCAAACCTAAAAAAATTATAGTCTTTAATCTAAAATTAACTGTTCTTGATTGCCAAAGTTTGATGACCTTCTGTGTATACACTCTGACATGAATACTCCAATATGCATTTTTACTGAATCAGATCTNGAAGGTATATTCTGTGTATATATATAATATGTATTCTGTGACATGAATACTCCAAGATGCATTTTTACTGAATCAGATCTATCTTTCCACCAATTTGATTTATATGATACACAAAGTGCATACAGTCTTTGGGAGATTAAGGAGAAAATTTAGACAGGTAATTTCTATGCTTATTTTAGATTTGTTTTGCAAACATATAGTTCCCCAAAAAGGTTGGTAAAAATATAAAGAGCTCAGAACTATGGTTAAATTATATTTTTTTAGTCAGATATGGAAAGAATATCTGAAAGTATTGATTAATTCTTTCAGAAGAGCATGAAAGTATGACTTTCCACTTTTAATTAGAAAGAAGATTTACATTTTCCAGAGAGGGGAAAACAAGAAGAAAGAAATTTAAACCTAAGACATAAATATAATAAAAATCAAATTTTGGTGAAAAAAATACCAGAAAAATTTGTAAGATAAAAAATTATTTTAAAAGCTGAACAATTAAAAATTATTATAATTGTTGCACCAGGTTTTCTGGGGAAAGACAAACAAACAAACAACAAAAACTCCCTACCATAACGATTTCATTTATGTGGAGAATGCATCAAAGAATTTGTGTTGAAATAAAAAAAGATAGCTAGATAGAAAGGAGTCAAAAAGAAGCTGTGTTCAGTAAAAATAAAGATTTTTTACAGTGATCTTACTTTTAATAACCTCCTTTTCAACAAAATTCACTTCTAACTGCTTTATGTGACTTTCCATCTGTGTTTATATTATAAGTCAGACATCTCAAAATCGTAGTACTTTCAGAGCCGTGTCCCGAAAACAGAGCAGCTGTATATTTTTGTCTCTGCATAGACATGTTCCAACATGACTGGAGCTACAGTACATAAACCTGAGAAGTGGTATGTAGCTGTAAGTTTTGTGAGACAGACATATACAGAGATATTTAAAATGAAGCAGAAAGGCTAGGAGAATAATTGACATAAAGACAATGACATAATTAAATATATGCATTAACAAGAAGTAACAACAGTAGAGCAATAGATCAACCTACAGAGATTTACAGATTAATATGCCATAGAAAGAAAAAAATCTTTAACAAGTCCTAATAGTAGGTACAATAATTAAAATATTTAATAATGGTCTTCAGTAACCTGCTTAGTATGGACTAGAAATGTGGTAGCTGTGATATGCCTAAGCACCACGTTCTCATTCAGTTTAGCTATTTCGTCAATTCTGCCACGTGAACAAAACATTTGTACAAATATATTGGGGTTTCTTTTTCATTAACAATATTTCTCTGTGGAATGGGAAGAAGGAAAGGTGAAAAAAGAAAGGAAGTGGGAAAGATTACTCAATAAGAAAGGTAAAGATAGTTTTGCTGGTTAAAAAAAGGTAAAACAACAATTTTAAAGCTGCTTGCTTCTGTAGGGAGAAAATTTGTGCAGCCAAAGCTCAACTGGAGTTAAAGTTGTCCAGAAACGTGGGAGGTAATAAAAAGAGGGTTTTGAAATACATTAATGACAATAGGCAGTACAGAAATACCATGGACCTATTAAAGGATGAAGATGGTCACCTCACAAACAGAGACAGAGACATGGTAGAGGTGTTTAATGCTTTCTTTGCCTTTGTCTTCAATATGGATGACAAACCAAGGGTCTCAGTGCCCTGAGCTGGAGGACCAAGGCTATGAGAATGATCAACTCCAAGTTGATCCTGAAATTGTGTGAGATCTGCTGCTCCAGCTGGATCCCTACAAGTTTATGGATCCATCCCAGAAGGGCTGATGTCATTGTAAAACCTCTCTTGATGATTTTTGAGAGGTCTTGGGAATCCAGAGAGGTCCCAGCCAACTGGAAGGTAGTGAGCATTGTCCCAATTTTCAAGAAAGACAAAAAGGAGGACCCTGAAAACTATGGGCCTGTGAGTTGCACTTCAGTGCCTGGTAAAGTTATGCAGATTATTCTGGAAGGTATTGAAAAACACCTGAAACACAAAGCAGTCATTGGTCGCAGTTGTCATGGCTTCATGAGAGGAAAGTCCTGCTTATCCAACCTGATTTCTTTCTATGACAAGGTAACCCACCTACCTGATCAAGGGAAGCATCACCATCTGGCTGGGAGGGGATCATCCTGCTCTGCACTGAGGAGGCCTCCCTTTGATTACTGTGTGAAGTTTTGGGCACCACAATATAAGAAAGGTATAAAGCCCTTAGAGAGTGTCCAAATGAGGGCAATGAAGATGGTGAAGGGCCTTGAGGGGAAGCTGTATGAGGAGTGGCTGAGGTCACTTGTTCTGTTCAGCCTGGAGGAGACTGAGTGGAGACCTCATCGCAGTCTGCAAGTTCCCTGTGAGGGGAAGAGGAGGGGCAGACATCGATCTCTTCTCTGTGGTGACCAGTGGCAGAACCCGAGAGACTGGCCTGAAGTTGTGTCAAGGGAGGTTTAGGTTAGATATTAGAAAAAGGTTCTTCACTCAGAGGGTGGTTGGGTACTGGAATAAGCTCCCCAGGGAAGTGGTCACAGCATCAAGCCCAACAGAGGTCAAGAAGCATTTGCATTATACTCTCAGGCACATGGTGTGACTCCTGGGGATGGTCCTGTGCAGGGCCAGGATTTGGACTCCTTGATCCTTGTGGATCCCTTCCACTTAGCATATTCTGTGATTCTGTGAAAATACTTCAAGTATAGGTAAAGCATCTTTTTTTCCCTAGAGCCAGAAATAATTGAAGCTGGAAGAGGGAACTG
This sequence comes from Pachyramphus minor, assembly GCA_013397135.1. Lineage (NCBI taxonomy): Eukaryota > Metazoa > Chordata > Aves > Passeriformes > Tyrannidae > Pachyramphus > Pachyramphus minor. The sequence goes on from VYXB01005613.1 coordinate 201,183, forward strand.
GAGACCATCAGATCCAACCCTCTGCTCAGAATAGGATCAGCTCTAAAGTACTTTTCCCTAGAAGTAGGTGATTCTAGAGAGTGAATGGAATTTTATACAAAGAGAATTAAATTAATGACAAAAAACTGTTGATGGGGAGACCAGATTAATAATCCCCATTCACAGGGATGAGCTGTTGCAACTTAGCAGAGGAACTTCAGAAAAAAAGGTGGATTCCATTTGAATTCCTTGTGTAGAAAAGGAAATACACACTTTGTCTTACAACCTCAAATTTCCAACCATTGCAGGTTTTATTTATTTAAATTTATTTAAATTACTAAATGCAACAACAGTGTGAGTTTCCAGTAGTATTACATAAAAAACTCATTGTCAGGAATTGTCACAATAAGTAGTTGTAAAAGCAGAGGAAACCCACTGTTCACCTTAAGATTTTTCTTGCTTTCCTTCTTCCACATCTTTTTCTCTGAAGAAGGTAATTAAACAATTTTTTAAATTACATACCTTTCTTTTTTTATCAGATTTTATTTTAAAATTTGTTTTCTGAACTCTTTTTGTAACTGTACAAGAAACTGGAAAAAACATTTTTGCCATTGTATAAAATTTGATATAAATAAATCATGGCATAATCAGGGGACTGTTCTGAGCGTAAACGTGACAGTCACCCAGGGACCACATGATGACTCACGATCACTGGAGCTGCAGTGATACACAGCCCCAGTAGCTTGTTTAAAGTTAAAATATTTTCCCCGACATTTTCATCAGGCCTGGCTGACAACTCCAAAAATAGTCTTTGGGAAAGAGGATACAAACCTAGAAGAGAAAAGGGAAAACACTGAAAATATGTTACAAGTTTATCATGGAGTAACCAGGACATGATAAACTAGAACTCTCACATAGGAGAGATGTCATTTGGAGTGAGTGTTATCTGTGAGCGTTTTCCATTGTCATTGGCAAAGCCTAAAGCTTTCCTTAAGGTCAGATCCACAAGCTTGTTAGCAGTGTATTATGGCTATCTTCAAGAAATAGCTAGGATTCCCAAGTTTTATGTATAAGCTTTCACAGGCCTGATGCTTTTCTTCTAAAGTTGAACTACAAGGAAAGTTGAGAAATAATACCTTTGACAGAGAGCACAGGAGGCTGTGTATTGGGCTCCACCTTCTTTGCTTTTAGGTCAATATTTATATGTAAAAATATTATTTGTAATAATTATCCATAAGTATTATTATATGAAATAATATTGCTATTTCTTATCAATAAATATTTATATTTTTTGGTTTATCAATACTTTTGGAAAAATCCACAAACTGGAATTTTTGTCTTTCTTTATTCATTATAAACAACAAAAGTAGATTTGTTATGATAAGCATGGTTCTTCCCAAACACAAAACCTATTTATAATGTCACTAGCTTTTACTGTTCTGTTAGGATAGCTTGGTGTGATTAGCAAAGTTTAGAAAATGCTGAAACTGTTTTAAAAGGAAAAGTATTGCTGGAGTGCATCTTGGCCAATGTTTGTTTATGAAATGATCTTGAACACTGTGATAGGCAAATAGCATCTTAACATGGGCTATTTTCTATGTGTTTAATGGCAATTTAAAGAAAAAAATCTAAGTAATAATCTGTGAATGTTAACATTCAGAAGTGCAGATTACTAAGACTTCAATGCAATCTAAATGGGTCTGTTGTGCACTTGCTCTTTTTCACTAGAAATTTTATACCTGAATTCATGTGTTAGCACGTTACACCTCAAAAACTATGAGCAGTCTGTGAAGTAATTCCTAAACCACAGTCTCAAAATGCACAAAAATTCTAAGAATTCGTGCTCTGAACAAGGTGTTATTTTCAGCATGCATGAACACTGCTATTCAAAATGATCTCAGAAAATTGATCCAGAAGCAATTGAATCATAGATCTCTAAGAGACTGTTCAATATTATTCATTGTAGCTGACATATGAACTTGTTTTCCTTTAAAAATTACTTCTTTAATGTAATAGATATTAAATCAGCAGTATTTCTTTGAGAGAAAAGTTGCAGGAGACACCATACAAACAAAATATAGCACAAGTTGTGATCATATATTTATTAGAAATGGAAAAAATATGGCACATACCATGGAGTTATGTTCTGAGATGGCCTGCTCTGTTTTTAGGTTTGAGAAAATACTAGGTACTACACTGCTTTGTTTAGCTTGATAGGTTTTGGCAGTTTTTGACTGCTGATCTGTGATACAAACAGATTCAATTAAGCACCAAGAATTACATTAGCTAGACACATGAGACTTTCTAGAATAAAAGTTGGGTGTTTTTTTATGAAAAAGAGATTATTAATAATATTAAATTATTACAACCTAGTGAAATTATAGTGCTTTACATAAAGATGAAGGATAACATGCTTTTCATCTACACTTATTAAATTTTTACACCCATTTATCCTTTTAATGTGCAAGTACAAAGTATTAAAACTAGGTAACTTTTTTTAAACTCTTGCCAACTGTCAAATTGTTACAACTGAAAGAAATCAAAGTGCAGTCAGGAGCTTACTGATAATAAGATATTCTTGAATTTGAATCTAACTATACTTCCACTATTAGCTAGTCCTGAGAAGTTATTGAAACTGAACACCAGAAAAAAAGATGAAAGCATTTAAGTGAGAATATAAAGTATATTAATTTACCAAGGAAAACTAAATTACTATTAGATCATATGCTGTTGAAAACCAACTTTAGTCACCTTTCTTCATAGATTTGCTTTCAATTTTATATTCAGTAACTCAATTATGTCTCTTTCATACCAGTGTGATGTGTTACAAAGAATATTTCATACCACTAAATCCATGCAATAAGGCTTTAAATGATTCATTCTGGCAGTTCAACATAATTTTCAGCATTTTGGGAATGCTTATTTTGCTGAACATAATCTTGCAGCACTGAGAGAGTGATCGAGCTCATCTGTTGCTGTCAGAATTCTGCACTTTTCACAAAACCATGAAGAAGACTGATATAATGTGCTTTAAATTTGTCATCACTAAATAATCTAAAAAAGGGTGTGTATCTTTCTGAATGTGACTGATCTGTCCTCAGCTGTTGTCAAGAATATTGCTAAATGTTATTCTATTAGCCCATCTGCAATCATCATTCTTTTGACAGAAATTTTAGCTAAAAATGTGTTGTCCATTTTCTCATCCTAACCTGTGGGCTTTTTATTGGAAAAGTGTTGTTAATTGCCTTCCTATCATTATAACTATGTGCTTTATTTTGCCTTCCGGTGTGACAGCCAGGAGTCAGAAAATTCTCACTCTAAGAGATGGTAAATTACTTTCAGAAAGGGTGATGGTGCAAATAGGAAGTTCCCTTCCAGAATAACAATGTACACATCATTATAAGAAGGATACGTCATATAGATTGAAAACAAAACAAAACAAAATGAAAACCACATAGTAAAGCATGGTTGGCTTTTGTTGGGTTTTGTTTTTTGCTTTAAGGAGACATGATGAGTCAATTCTGATTGCAAAAAAATAGTTTAGTGTCTATAGAAAGAGATAAAATTATTTTTTTCTGCAGGAAGTTTTCATCTACATTTCTATAACGGCACTTCTGAATACTTTTCTTAGTACAGAAACCTGAGGACATAATTTGCAAGACAAGAAAATGAATGCTTTCTCTAAGTGATATTGTAGACTATAAACTTTTCAACTGTTTTCATTAAGATACTCTCATTACAAAATTGTAACTTAAAAGCCATTGTGAAGATCATAGAACTTCATTTCAAAGAACATAAGCTTTCAAAGCAAGAAGTTTGTTTTCAAGCAAGAGGAAGTCAAACACAGTGGCACTGATTTTCACAGCCATATGCAATTGTGCCACAAACTTTTTATCAATAGGATGATATATTTCCTATAGGAAAGTACAGTACAAATATACAAATTTATAATAGCACTCCATTGAAGGAATGAGTTTATTTTGCTCTGCTCTCTGGAGCTGTACTCCTATGAGGAGTTGGGAGAAGACACAGCCAGGACTGCTGATGCCAGCTGACCCAAGGGATATCCCATACAATATGGCATCATGCTCAGCATTTAGAGCTGGGAGAACGTTGGCCATGGGGGCTGCTTCTGGGGACTGGCTGGGCATTGATCATTTGGCTGTGAGCAATTGTTTTCAAATGCATCATTTGCCTTTCATCTGCTTTTATTTATCTCTCTCTGTTGTTTTCCTTTTCAATCCATTTATTGCATTTTTTTCTTATAATTATGAAACTGTTTTTGTCTCAATGCATGACTTTTCTCACTTTTATCTCTCTGATTCTCTCCTCCCTCTCACTGTAAGGGGATTGAGGGAGCAGCTGCGTGGTGCTTAGTTGCTAGCTGCAGTAAAATGACAATACCTGTCTTCTGGAGAACAGGACTCTCAACTAGCATGATTTAGACTGTCTAAGTTTTGAAAATATGAGACTACAATCTTCAGAAGAAGTAGAAGTACCTCTTAGCAAAAATACTGTAACATGTTTTGAACAGAAATAAAATAGTTTATTGCATTTCTTTAAAACTCAGTGTGTAACCTTTTGGGAGAGAAAATCATTAAAAATGGCCAAATAAAACATATTAAGATTTCTGAAATGTTTACTCCATTTCTTAAACTAATCTGTCTGACTTCCATTTTACTCTTCTTTGTGCCCTGTTCATAAAACCACGGTTACTTTCACCCTGGTATTTAGTTAGGCAGTGGATGGAGACATTATAATAACTGCAGAGAGATCACAAAATCATGAAAATGAAATGTAAAATTATCTCTGACCTTTCTTCCTCTCAGGGCTTTCAATACATCTTTCCACAAAAGTATGATGTGAGTTCTAAGAAACAGTCAAAAAAGAAAAATGATTTTCAGGTATTCCTGATAAACAAATACAGAATATAATATTCCGATCCAACGATGTGGATCCAAAGAGCAGATGTTGTATAAAATCCTGATGAACCTATATCAAAAAAGTACTTACTAAAACTGGAAAAAATTTGTAGAAGGGCAGCAAGAATGACATGGCATATTCCCATGGAAGGAATGACTAAACAGACCAGGTCTCACGAGTAGGGAGAGAGACTACAAGAGACATATAACATGACACCTACAAAATGATGAGTGATGAGGCAAGGGCAAAGAGGGAATATTTGATCATTGCCTCTTCCAAGATATGAACTAGAAGGCATACAAAGAAGCTAAGATACATGCAGTTTCAATAAAACAAGAGGGGTTTCCTCATATATTAGGCAAGTAAACTGTGGATCTCCTTGCTGCAGAAGGCTGTGAACACTAAAACTTTACATGGTTCAATCGGAAACCAGACAAACTTGTGGAAGAGGAATCTGTTATGATGTTCAAAAGCTTCTAGCTCAAGCAGACCCACAGGTGCACATTGCTGGAGATTGAAAGAGTATTCAGGACCAGAATCAGTATATTTATAACCTGTTCTTATAGCGTTTGTTAGGCATTCCCACTTACCCACTGCCAAAGGTGATACTAATCTTTCTAGCTCAATAGAAGTGTGACCACCTGTAGCAACACCAGTATACATGTGGTACAATACAGCTGAACTTCAGATTATCCTGAAAGTCTAAATGATACTTAGAGAATTGAAATATAAAAGATTGCTGTCAGAGGATTGTCGTCTGCTCTTTAGCCAACTGTGTGACATCCAACACAACTGGTCACAATATCAGCTTATGGGTGAGAAGAGAGGAAAGAACTTTTGTAAAGTAATAACAGCTAGCAATATGTTCTCTGTAAGCGGTTCTCCAGTGGCAGTCCTTCACCAGAAACATTAAATCAGGACCATGAAGCTGGAGTGGCACTGAGTCCCTGAGGATATTTGATTTCCACTGTGCCTCAAAGGAGCTAACAAGAATAAAGGCCAAAAATATCCAAAATAGACTGCATATATCTGATCACAAAAGACAATCCAAATGCATTTCTACACTAAATATTCTATTTCAATAGTCCCTGTTGTGTGATATGATGCCTGAGTAAAAAGCAAGAATGATGTCAATGCAAACCAAAATTGTTTTTAAGGATGGTGGTCCTCCTTAATGCAAGCTGGTCCTGCTATTGCCACAGAGGTGAATGTTTTCTCCTTCAGTGAAATTATTTCACTGGGGTCCAGAGAAGAGCAACAAGACTGATGAAGGGACTGGAACACAAGACCTATGGGGAGAGGCTGAGGGAGCTGGGGTTGTTTAGTGTGGAGAAGAGGAGGCTTAGAGGTGACCTCATCACTCTCTATAACTACCTGAAGGGAAGTTCTAGCCAGGTGGGGATTGGTCTCTTCTCCCAGGCAGTTAGCAATAGGACAAGGGGGCACGGGCTTAAGCTCTGCCAGGGGAAATTTAGGCTGGATATTAGAAAGAAATTCTTTACAGAGAGAGTGGTCAGGCATTGGAATGGCCTGCCCAGGGAGGTGGTGGATTCACCGTCCCTGGAGGTTTTTAAACTGAGATTGGACATGGCACTTAGTGCCATGATCTAGTAAATGGAAGTTGGACCAAGGGTTGGACTTGATCTCTGAGGTCTTTTCCAACCCAATTGATTCTATGATTCTATGACCTATTGTTACCATTTATCCAAAACATTAAAAGATGTTTATTAATTTATGCATCAAATATTTGCATAAATTTCTTACTTTCCGTACTTTTTATAAAGTTACTTGCTTAAAAAGTCTTTAGGAAATTGTTAATACGTTTGTACTAGGAGCTATCTCCTATTTATTCCTTTGGTTTTTAACTTTCCATTTTATTTCCTTTTATTCCTGTGACATTTATCAGGGCATTTTAAATTATTACAAGGCATTTAGTTGTTATATTAGATCATCTGTAGCTGCATCAAACATCTATTTTTTACAATCATGGCAATTATGACAATGTCAAGGTTCAGAAGAAAGCAATAGTAAGGAATATTGATATAACTGAGATATTCTGTAAGATTAAATTTGCAAACAGAACATCCCTATGAGATCAGTTTTACCCTTTCTAATGTTTCACAAAAATCTATGAATCTGACCTCTCATCTGCCAAATAAAAGAGTGTTGTTACTGATACTGCTGGGTAAAACAGGATTTCATATTAGTCATCCACCTGGAAAAGATGTTGACTGCTTCAGTCAGTGGCTACCAAAATAAGCTTAATACAAGAATCTTCACTTCCAAGACTTTTTTTTTTATTATTTTGTGCGTGTGTGTCTGTGTGTGTGTGTGTGTGTGTGTGTGTGTGTGTGGCAGCTTACTCATGGATTCTATGTTTATTCAAATAGTAGTGACATTGTGAAATGTCTTTCTTTCAGATTACATTAGCAGACTTCTTACTTCCAGAAATTTTAAACTGAATTTGAGCTCAATTCCAGTTTCACACAAGTAAATGTGTAAAACAGACTTTTATCGGTAAATTGATTTTAAAAAAATTGGTAAGAATAATTGTGCAAGTTTTTTAGAGGCAGAGTTTGTATGATAACCCAAACTATCACTGTATACTGTATATTTTAAGAAATCTCCTAATGGGATTCATAAAGTTGACTTCCATGACCAAACGTCAAAATCAAAGAGGACTGTATATCCATCTCATGCTTAAATACACTGACACCCAGAAGAGAGAAAACCGTCATTACAATAACTAAAATTAATTAGAATGAAACCAGTCCAAGAGTCTAAACAACAGTGTTATCAATCAAGCTTATCCACAAGATGTTTTTGTCTGCTGGGAATAATCAAGTTTCAAAGTCACAAGACCTCACTGTAACATAAGTCTAGGAGCCCTGACTGGGTATAAAAGTCAGTAAAAGAATAAAAAGTCTCTGTTCTATGCATTCTGTGTCAGTGATGAGTACAATTATAGGCCACAGCTGCTTTCTTGTCATCAGAAGGCCTCAAAGTTCAGCCAGCTTTAGGGAAAGATGAAACATATTGCTCAGTATTATTGGTCAATATCTTAGTACAGAAAAGGAATAAAGCATGTGCTAAAGAAGCATGAACTTTCATAGTAATAGAGAACTGACAGAGAAGTACTGCATTCAGAATGGAAAAAATGTTAGGTAGCCTCTATCAACACACAAGCCATGCACTCAGAAATCTTTTCTGGGTGTGAAAGTCCTCAGTCTTTCAGCCTAACTGTTAAAGGTACCGGGTCTTTGGAAATTACAGTTCTGAAAAAGAAGTTACTTCCCTAGATGAGAAATAGGCAAAACTAAAAATACGTTACTTAAGCAGCAAGGACATTGTGGTATTTCAGCAGTTATTCAGCAGAATAATTTGATATCCTGTGAGGAAAGGCATAATACATTATCATTTCAAATTATCATCACTAATTATTGTCACTAACAACAACTACAATAAACAATGGTTTATTATAGTAGAACTATATAATTCATGCATTAATCTGTACACTCTGCTGACCAAATTTTTTTTTCTCCTTAGTGTCCACCCAAGAATTTGTTCCTTCTCAGGGTTAAAAATCAACCCTAATCCTAATGCTTCAATAGGTAGGTCAAAAGAAAGATTCATTCTCACCTTCATAAAAGCAAGGGCAGGTTGATTTGAGAGATCATGAAACTCCTGATTGCTCTGTTCCATTATGACAATTAAAATAATCCAAGCAACAGACCCAATAAACAAAAATGCTATATTCAGACTAGAAATACATTGGACTGAGAGTGTCTAACTCTGATTTTTAAGGTCCTTTGATTTCTTATTTTGTTCAGTCACCATGTGAGTTAAGACTCCATGTTCATAAGACAACTACAGCATGAGGCAGATGGTGTGAGATAAGTCTCACACACATGAGTATCACACGTAATGATAAGTCACACACATGAGTATCACAGAAATACATTAGTGGAAAAAAAGCTACTATGGACTAATGTACAAAAGAACTACTTTTAGTGACACAGTGTGATTTTATTTTAGTTGTGAGCACTTAAAGGGTTCTTAGGCACATATTTTTACAGATGAGAGTTTGAAAGGAACTGTCTAAGTGTAGCAGGTTCAGCAGAGTTACTACATGCATGGCAGTGCCAAGCATGTTCCAGAAAGGGTCATTTGTACATAGTGTAAGAAGCTTCCTTTCCACTAAAGGGTGTATTTGGAAGGAAAAGGGGTTTCATGATCACCATAGGTTTCTGCACTTCATCAATATCTTATAGTTTGTGTCCAAACTGAAAATTAAATGTCACATTCCAAATCTCCTTCCTCCTTCCAGGTTCAACATTTCCAAATCTCACATCAGTTCCAAGGATCAAAGCACAAGGAAATCTATAGACCTACAGAAATATGTCATGGGATAAATAACAGACTCAGCAAACTGTCAGCAATCATCTTCACAGAAACTATTCTACAGGACAAGGTAAAGCCATCAAGATCAGGGTGGTTTACTGCATGCATTTCCACATGGTGCATTATACCAAAACATTTAAAACAAACATGCAAGTCCCAGGAGATGGAAAGGAAAGATTAAAAACAATAAACAAAACCAAAGCACTCATTCTGAAAATTTCAAAAAAAAAATCACAAATCCAGATACAATTAAACTGTAATTTCCTGTTGTGCCTACATTTCTCATTTCCCCTCATAAATCTCATTAACTTTAATGGTACTTTTTCTGTGGCTTAGGGTACTGTCCATACCAAACTATTTTGCGGCATATTCTGGGTAATTAGGTTAATATGGATTCAAAATCTACAATCACAAAAGTCCTTAAGCAACTAATACTGTAGCAGAAATACTGGTACCTGAATAAGCAACTGTAATTAGTATTTCAATTACATTGTGTTCCCTGATTAATTACACATTTTACAAAAATACTACCTCTCCTGAAAGTGAAAGATCAAGGTCTCCTGGGAGAAAGGAGGAGAGAATTGATCACATAGAATTCAGCATCAAGTTTTCAGATGAGTCTTCATATTCTACCATGCTAAATTTCTCACAAAGCCATGACCATCATTTGCCTAATGCTTTCCTGTAACACATCCCCAGAACAACAAGTTCAGAGAACACAATTTGTGCCAGAAGCTTGATGGATATTATGTTAAAGGGTGCACGTTATCTCCATGTGCACTCAAATTTATTAAGTTGCAGTCTATAACCATGAGACAGTTTCATGGAGCCTTTGCTTTATGGCAAGAAAAAAAAAGACATTAGTGCTCTTCTACAAGACTAAAGAGAGATGGAGTCATTAGTATTTTTACAGCAACCTAGTCAGTCCAGTGATTTAGTAACAAGTTTGCACACTCTTTAATTATAAAGTGCACAGAAATATCACATTACCTGAAAACCAAAAGACAAATGACCTCTTAATGTAGGTCTACTGAGAGCTATTTCCATGGATAATTTGACCCTAAATTCTCAGTTCCACTGACTACGACAAGCTGCCTAATTCACACAGTTATTTTAAATTAATAGCTATCTGTTTCCAAAACAAGAAGAAAGTGCTGCAAGAATTTTCATGAGGACAATTGCCATCCAAAAAAACCAGAATAGGTGTTTAATCCCACCTCAATCATTTAGATCTTCATGCAATTCCAGCAGGCATGCAGGAGCTGAGGGGATGCTAAAAGATGTACAATGCACATCTTTGCTACAGGACCAAAAAGGAGAGAGACCCATTGTGTGAGTGAGCTGAAAGAGGAGCTTAGGTAATGTCTTCTTACAGCTCAAAGTAGACAGGGGAAAGCAAAGGGAAAATTGGAAGAACTCAAGTTCTTCCTAGGCTCAGGGATGAGACTGTTATGAATAGGTGACATCTTTTTATTTTATTAGTCTTTGAGAAAAAATTTTTCTCTTTAAATGTATCTGTACTAACTTTTTAAAGCCTGTTCTGAACACATGGCCTGCAGAGAGATATCAGTTTAGCTTTGACCTGATAGATGAGAAAATCCAAGCGGAGAACACTTCAGTCAAATGCAGAACTGCAAGGTCATGCAAATTACTTAAAAAAAGGGAGATACAATTGGATTTTGCAGTATTGATCAGTAAAAAAAATCAGCCTTTTAGTTATATAGGAGTTATCAAACACAGATACATCATTGCATTGCCATAATAACAAAGGAGACAATGAAAATTGACTACTGTTACTTATATTTCCTATAACTAATAAAATATCCTGTCTACTCTGGACATTTAAGTGGCAAGTAGATAATGGAGCATAGATACATATATTAAAGTACCAACACCCCCATAAAACTGGAAGAAATGCTTGAAATTCTTGGTTCTTGAGGAAGATGAAGCTCATTCTCCTTCTTTTGTTGCTTCTTATTGAAAATGCCTATCTGGGACTCCAGCAACAGTCAGTTGTAGGAACTTTGACAACTCTTTCCTAATTTTCAACATTTTCTCATCCTAAGGACTGCAAAATTATATCTGTTTGAAATTAGCAAAGGAATGAATGCAGAATAATATGATATAATAATTAAACAATCATAAAACCTGAGCTTGAAGTGATGCTCAGTGTATTTCATGTGTTGCCTTACCTTTGAACTACGAGTCTCTTTGGTTTAAAACATATCTACTCTGTCTTTCTATTTCTGTAATAATATATACATTTAATTGGTTTGGGGTTTTGTTTGTTTGTTTGTTTGTTTGTTTGTTTTAATGCACCACAGCTAGCAGATTCTAGTTAAAGAAACAAGAGCTGGGAATTAAGATCTGGGTATGTCATATTGTCCTTAATTCATACTGGATGAAAAAATTAAGGCAAATATTTTTACTGCCATATTCTCTTGTTATTTGTAGAGTTCTGCAAATCCACACACAACTACAGAAAGCTGAGGTATATGAAAGTCAGCACTTTTGAAGGCTTTAGTGTAAAGAATTATTTTCTCCAACCTCATTGTATCTGTAGTTAGGAAAGACAGTGTCTCTTTGTTTGTGTGACCCTGACAAGACTTCTTTCATGGCTTTTGAAGCATATGTTTGCATGCAAGATGGCATGCCATGATACAGTACTCCTCCACAGCACAAGAAATAGAAGCAGAACTGTAGAAGTCCTGGACAGTCCTTTGGCTCCTGTATTGGTGGCCAGGGCCATCTTTGGACAGAGGCAATGTAGGCATTACCAGGCAATAGCTATTTTCAAGCAGGCTCCAGTGTCATTTTGACACTTCAATTTCATTTCAGACAAAGCCTTAGAAAGTCAGGTTAGAGCCAGATCCTGGGGGTGAGTTTGTGTAACTACTGCTAGATGAGGAAGTCCTGTTTATCTTCAATGGTGAACAACTCTAACTGTTCCTCTAACAACGGTGGAAATAAGAACCAAAGTTTCCTGTGCTCATCTCAGCTGCTCCTCTGATCTCTTTTACGAGAATCATCTTCACCATGGCCACCTATCCTTTGCTGATAACACTCAACTCGGCATGTGCCCTTTAAGATTCTGAGCAGGTTTTGGCTGTAACACTCAGAATGTGGTTGTGCAGGTTGAAGTCAATTTATTCTTGGAAATGAAGTCAATTAAGTGCTACAACTGGGGACCTGCAGGTACTAGGACTTTCTTCAGGGCAAAGCCAGTATAGGTAAGCTGCTGTGGCAGACCTGTTTTACATGCAGCCTTTTAAGGAAGATAAGAGGGCATTTAGCTCACTATTCCTAACAAAAGCTAAAAGTGAGTGTGGCGCTATTAAGTTTCAGCATTTATTCACAGCTTCAAGATGTGGTAATGGAGAATTGGCTATTTTTAAACAAGACAATCCATACAGTCTGCAGAATTGTTGACAAATTTTCACAGAATCACAGAATCATGCAATATACTGAGTTGGAAGGGACCCACAAGAATCAAGGAGTCCAACTCCTGGCCCTGCACAGGACCATCCCAGGGAGTCACACCATGTGCCTGAGGGTATATTTGGATATGCTTCTTGACCTCTGTTGGGCTTCATGACCACTTCCCTGGGGAACCTGTTCCTGCACCCAACCACCTCTGGGTGAAGAACCTTTTTCTAATATCCAACCTAAACCTCCCTTGACACAGCTTCAGGCCATTCCCTTGGGTTCTGCCGCTGGTCACCACAGAGAAGAGGTCAGTGCCTGCCCCTCTTCTTTCCCTCCTGACGAAGTTGTGACTGCATTGAGGTCTCCCCTGAGTCTCCTCTTCTCCAGGCTAAACGGAACAAGCAACCTCAGCCATTCCTAATACAGTTTCCCCTCAAGGCCCTTCACCATCTTCGTTGCCCTCATTTGGACACTCTCTATGAGCTTAATATCTTTCTTATTCTGTGGTGCCCAAAACTGCACACAATATTCAAAGTGAGGCCGCACCAGTGCAAAGTAGAGCAGGACAATCCCCTCCCTCAACTGGCTGATGATGCTTTGCCTGGTGCCCCCCCAAGGACAAGGTTGGCCCTCCTGGCTACCAGGACACTGCTGACTCATATTCAACTTCCTTTTGACCAGGACCCCCAGGTCCCTTTCTGCAGCTCTGCTTTCCATCATCTCATTCCCCTGTCTGTACATCCAGGTGCAGAATGCGGCACTTGCCCTTATTGAACTTCATATGGTTGGTGGTTGCCCAGTCCTCTCTTTAGTTGAGGTCTCTCTGCAGGGCCTCTCTGCCTTCAAGGGAGTCAACAGCTCCTCCCAGTTTTATATCATCTGCAAACTTGCTTAGTATCCCTTCCAGTCCTGTGTCCAAGTCATTTACAAAGATGCTGAAGAGCAAAGGGCCCAAAATGGAGCTCTGTAGAACCCCACTAGTGACAGGTCACCAGCCTGATGTTATCCCAGTCACTGTTACCCTCTGTGTTCGACCTGTGAGTCAATTGCTCACCCACCACATGATGTGTTTATCCAGCTGTGTGCTGGACAGTTTGTCCGAAAGAATCCTGTGAGATACAGTATGAAAAGCTTTACTGAAATCCAAAAAGATTACATCAACTCGCTTCCCTCGATCAACTAAGTCATAGAAAGAAATCAGGTTGGATAAGCAGGATTTTCCTCTCATGAAGCCATGCCGCCTGTGACCAATGACTGCGTTGTCTTTCAGATGTTTTTCAATACCTTCCAGAATAATCTTCTGCATCACTTTACCAGGTACTGAAGTGAGACTGACAGGCCCGTAGTTTCCAGGGTCCTCCTTCTTGTCTTTCTTGAAAACTGGGACAACTTTTCCCAGGTTCCAGTCCGCTGGGACCTCTCCAGGTTCCCAATACTGCACAGAAATCATCAAGAGAGGTTTTGCAATTACATCAGCCAGCTCTTTGAAGATTCTGGGATGAATCCCTTTCGGCCCAATAGATTTGTAGGGATCCAGCTAGAGCAGCAGATTCCGCAGAATTTCAGGCTTGATGGGGGTTTGGTCATTCTTGCAGTCATGATGCTCCAGTTCAGGGCACTGAGATCCCCATGGTCTGTCATGTGTGTTGAAGACAGAGGCAAGGAAAGCATTAAACACCTCTGACTTGTCTCTGACTATGTTTGCTAGGTGACCATCCTCATCATGTAAAGAGCTGACAATATACTACCTATTGCCATTAATATATTTGAAAAAACTCTTTTTATTGTGCCCCACATTTCTGGCCATCTTCAACCACAGGTGAGCTTTGGCTGCACGAATTTTTCTCCCTGCAGTGCCAAGCAGCATCTCCGAATTCTTCCTGTCTCTAGATCTTGCCTTCACTGGGCACACACTTTCTTTTTTTTTTTTTTTTCCAAGAGAAGATTTCTGTTCAGCCAAGCTGTCTTTCTGTCTTGTGAGCTTGACTTCCAGCATTTAGGAATTGCCTGCCTCTGTGCCCTTAGGAGGTGATGTTTGAAAAGTGACCAGCACTAGTGGACTCCAGCACCGGCAAAAACATTTTTCCAGGAGACCTCACTTACTAATTCCCTGAGCAGCCTGAAGTCGTCTCTTCTGATGTCCAGAGTTGAGGTTTTACTGGCGCTTTTCCTCGTACCAAAAGGCATTTTGAACTTGATCGCTTTTTGATTGCTGTGGCCAAGAGGCCACCAATCTCCACTTCCTGCATGAGATCCATGCTGTTAACAACCAGCAGATCAAGGGAAGCATCCTTATGAGTCAGATTCCTTACGACCTGTTCCATAAAGCTGTCACCCCAGTGACAACTAGGAATCTTCTGGTCTGGGTTGTACCAGCTTTGTGATATTCCCACTTAATTTCTGGCAAATTGAAGTCCCTCATCAGGACAAGGGCAATTGGCTTGGAAGTGTCCTTTAGTTCCTCAAGGAATAATTTGTCATCATCAGCATCCTGGCCAGGAGGTCTGTAGTAGACTCCCACGATGACATCTGCTTTATTTGTTTGTCCCTTGATTTTTACCCAGAAGCGCTCAACTGTGCCATTGCCAACTGTGAGCTTCATGCATTCTAACCCTTCTATTACATACAGTGCCAACCTTCTGCCTCTTCTGCCCCACCTGTCCCTCCTGAAGGGCCTGTAAGCATCCAACAGGGCACTCCGGTCACAGGATTTATCCCACCAGTTTTCAATTATGCCAGTGAGGTCAAATCTCTGGGACTGGGTCAAAGCTTTGAGTTCCTCGTTTGTGCTGTGTGCATTGGTATAGAAGCATTTCAGGTGTGGTACATTGTAGTCAACATCTCATGAAGCAGATTCAGGGATTCCATTAATGCTGGCTTCTTCAAGTTTTGGCACACGATCCCATTGCTCATCACTGGCGAGCCTGGTTTTGATTTTTTTTATGCTGCACCATGGTCATGGAAAGTTTTCTGGCATTGATTACTATAAGACTGCTGACTTTCCTCTACACAGTATGGATTGTGTACTTATAATGTAACAAAAAAAGTAGGAATTAGTACTGCCATAACACTGTCAATGCAGACAAAATCTAATTCCCTATACTTCTTTTTCAAATGAAAGCACACAGTCGGATATACACCACAGTGAACCCACCTAGCATGAGAGATTTTCAAAGACTTTCTGACCACTAAAAGAATCCCTTTACATGGCAACTTTTGTTTAAACCTAAATTTTCTTGAAAATAGGCTGTTCCTACTTCCTGCCAACTTCATTCCAAGGACCTTGCTAGGATCTAATAAGATAATGCATTATAAGTTCTGTATTAAACCTTCTGTATAGCTGTTCATGTATATCTAAAAAATACTTGTATGCATGTTTAATGGTGTCACATGTCTTTCAATTCACTATGTCATACTTATATCTCTCAATGTATGAGAGCATTTTTCTAGTTGAGTAAATTAAACAAGGCTTAAATAATTTGCAGATGAGCAGACTCTGAGATGAGCCCAAGGTAGGACCCATGCCTATGAGATTTCTGAAGGAGTCCCTTGAATCCTCCAGTGTTGGAGTTATGTGAAAAAGTAGAAATATTTTGTAAAGTGTTTCTGCTATATAAGTTGAAATATACTGAACACTTCAAGGCACTTATAATACTTGAAATTATACATACGCTGTTTCACTGATTATATGTTTGTTCTGCAGTATCTGCAATATATAAATTAGGGTTGTTCAAAATCCCTGTCTGAATTATTGGATGTAAAATTGATTTCAACTACAGAATTATTTTCCTTTTGTTCTGTCAAGGTCGCTATTTTTTTGTGTGTGTGTGTAAGAATTTTTCCTTTTGAAGCTGAAGTGTCAGCACAAAGACCAAATATTTCCACTATGTTTGAATTCCATGGTGCTTCATCATAATAACTGTTTTCTTTCTTCCATCATTTACACCCCTTGCTATGAATGACCTTCCCCACTGATTTGCTTCTCCTGAGAGCATTGTATGATTGCTGTGATTCAGCTGCTCTCTTCTGCTCTCACTGGAGTGGTTGTGATAGACTGAAATGTTAATGCCTTAAATACTGTCAAAATCATAGAAAGACTTTTTGTCAAATTGCAAAGAAGCAACTGCCTGTCTGGGACCACCAAAGCACACACCCCTCCTCTGGAATATGCTTCCTGACTGGAATTTGGACTGTGAAGGGGAACTTGAGATAAGACTATTGCCCAGTTATCTCAAGTCTGATGAGAAGTAAACAAGGCTGAGAGCAGAAGAATGTATTTGTGTTAAGAATCAGCCCTAGATGTGTTCGGTGAGTGGAGAGTGGAGGGAAGGGTTTTGGGTGTGTGA
The DNA here is from genome assembly GCA_013397135.1 of Pachyramphus minor. Lineage (NCBI taxonomy): Eukaryota > Metazoa > Chordata > Aves > Passeriformes > Tyrannidae > Pachyramphus > Pachyramphus minor. The sequence goes on from VYXB01005613.1 coordinate 218,258, forward strand.
TGGCAAAATCTCTCCACACCAAACAGAAGGAGTAAACCCCATCTCACCCTGGGAAGACCACAAATGCATGGGACATTCACATTGGAGGCAGCTGAGAAGCGGTCATAAACCATCAGAGATCCCCAAAGGGCCCCCCACAACTCATTTCTGAGGCCTTCTACTACCGGAGGACTGCACAACCACTAAGTGATGCAACAAACCTATAGGCTGTTGCACAGAGCTTGTCACAAGAGACTGCAAATCTCTCCAGGGGAGGTACTTGAGCATCACCTAAACTCTGTTGCACTCTATGTTTTGTGGGACCCTCACCACTGAGAAGTTAGAAGAGGAGGACCCATGGGATGCTGCTGGGTTCCACAGAGTGGTGATACATTTTTCTATGTAAAGTTTCTCTGTCACTCTCTTTCTCCTCCTGCCCTTCCTCTCCTTTTTCCTATTTCTTCCTCTCTCTCTCTCCATGCCTCACATTTACTGTTAAATAAAGTTCCTACTATTGACTTTGTCATATGGTCTCATTTTCACCTTAATTCAGGCAGAGGCATTTCTTCTGATTTTAATAACCCAATCATAACAGTGGTGAACACAGCACACCAACTGAACCACTTTTGGAACCTATCACAAGCAAAAAGAGGGAGCAGGCAGTCATCCCAAATCTCACATTTCATATATTTGCCTGTGCATTTTTTTCCTTTCAAATTTTTGAAGAAACAGAAAAGTTTTCTTGTGGACATTTGCATGTCAAACTAGCTCCCAAACCCAGGCTATTAGAACAATACAAATTTCAAGCCTCTGTAATGCAGGGGTGAATTCTGCCACTGTACTCCTACATTCATCATATATGGGTGATGCCTGTTGAGTTGGCTGCTTTCCTTCTCAGGGGAAAACTAGGTTATGGAATATGAACACTCTTTTATTTCTTAAAAAAAAACAAGTGGTATGTAACAACACAGCAAAATTATACAAATTACCTTGTCACACATATCAGACTGACAATTATATATATAAATATATCCAGTTCTAAAGGGAACTGGAAATTGCCAAAAGATTTCTACCTTCAGGCAGCCAATGCTATTCCAATATGGCTTAGATCCATAAGACTCCGCTAAGAATTTCCTTAAACCACCACTTGCACTGTTATTTCAAATAGGCATGTTCAGCTTTGAGACCTTTTTTGGTTTTGGCTTTGTTCTTTTTTAAATTTTATTCTACATATGGTATGCAGTGTTAAGAATTGTAGGCAATGGCACAAAAAAACAGTCTAAATTAACTAGAAGTGATGTACCATTAAAATTGCTAGTCTGGGCTGCAGGTCATGGCACAGATGGGCTGCCAAATATTTGTGACAACATGTGGCCAATCATCACAGTGTATTTCAGGCAGAGTTAGTGAATCAAAATAACAAGACAAGCTATTTCAGAACGCTGAATTAAATAATATTAACTCTTTACAAGTAGAGGATGTGAGCTCAGGCTAACCTGATTAGAGGATTCTTATGTTGTCTACAAAAAACCCTCCCTATTATTCAACTTATACTGATCTCCACTATTATCTACATTTTTGGAGTGTTCTCCAAAGAGCTGTGGCATGTGTATTTCAGAACTCCAAGGAAAACAAGACATATTGCAATATTAGATAATATAATCAATCACATCATAGTTGCAATTCTACACAGACTTTCTATTATTGACAATTTTAGTTTGACTTCCCCTTTGCTGCGGAGGAAAGACAGGACTGTAAGTGAACAAAAGAACATACCAGTATGTCTCACCTGTGTGTTGGGCAGAGGTAGAAAACAGCAGTCTTCCCACGTGGAAAAAAGTTTTCTGTGTAATATGCTCTAGTGATATTTCACAGCAGCAAAATAAATGGGAAAGGATGCTGCAAAAATTTGTGCTCATAATTAGATTTATTGAAGACATGAATATTCAACAAGTTGTCATGCAATTCCAGGTTGTAAGTCTGTGTAGACTAAATATATCTATATATATCTATGATCTAGAACTATATATCATCTGTATCTATCTATAGCTGTATAAATGTAAACTAATCACTGATATACCAATGTAAGCTTTAACATCTTAGGTAAGATTTTGCATTCAGGCTGGACTGATGGGCCAAGGCCAATTTTATGAGGTTCAATAAGGCAAAGTCCCGGGTCCTGCACTTGGGTCACAACAACCCCATGTAGTGCTGGAGGAAGAGTGGTTGGAAAGCTGCCAAACAGTGAAGGACCTTAGGATCCTTCACAACAACCAGCTGAACATGAGCCAGCAGTGTGACCAGGTGGCCAAGAAGGCCAATGGCATCCTGGACTGTATCAAAATCAGCGTGGCCAGCAGGATCAGGGCGGTGATCATCCCCCTGTACTTGGCACTGGTGAGGCCACACCTTGAGTACTGTGTCCAGCTCTGGGCTCCTCAGTACAAGAAGGACATTGAGATGTTGAAGCAAGTCTAGAGAAGGGCATTGGAGCAGTGAAGAGTCCAGAGAAGTCTTACAAGGAGCAACTGGGAGAGCTGGGTTGTTTAGTCTGGAGAAGAGGAGGCTCATGATAGACCTTGTCACTCTCTACAACTGCCTGAAAGGAGGTTGTAATAAGATGAGGGTTTGTCTCTTCGCCCAAATGCAAAGAGATGACAGGATGAGAGGACATAGCCTCAAGATGTGTCAGGGGAGGTTCAGGTTGGACATCAAGAATTTCTTCATGGAAAGAGTTGGTAAGCATTGGAACAGTCCGACCAGTGAAATGGTGGAGTCACCATCCCTGAAGGTGTGCAAGAAATGACTGGGCATGGCACTTAGTACCGTGGTCTAGTTCACAAGGTGGTGATCAGTCAAAACTTGGACTCAATGATCTTGGAGGTCTTTTCCAACCTAAATGATTCTGTGATTCTTTAAATTAGACTTTTGTTCAATATGACAAAATGAAGCAAAACAAAACAAACCAAAACTGATGATTTCATTAAGGCCTGCAGCAGGATAGTTAACTTACTCTATGAAAGAATGCAGAAAACTCATTTGTCAATTTGAAAGCAGCAATACTATATTGCACACACAAAAATGCCTGAGTGAAAATCTAAGCTGTAAGCTATAGGTAGAAGTAATGAAAAGAAAGCAAAATAATGAAGCAAGTGAACCTGAAAATCTGATTCACATTTTCATCATGCTGAAATGTTATTTTTTTCACTGAAACATTTATGTCTGTATTGATGATTGAGACAGAGTTTTGCAGAAGTTACATTTTTAGGCTATTTTCTGCTGGTAGTGCTCTATTACTGCTCTCATCTTTGTTTAATCATTAGGTAGAGTAAAAAAATGTTAGTTTCAGTAAGAGATAATGCATGGGTTCTTTTGCTGACAAAGCCAAAATGTTTCTGTTTTTCAGCTGTATCTTGCTGTGACAGGCAGTTTTAAGGAAAGGTGACTTGCTCTGCTGGCTCTGTCTTTTATATTTTATTTCTTTTACAACAAAAAAAGAAACTCACCTGGGTAACCTGACTTAAGTATTTCCAAGAATATCTTCAGTCAGAGAACTGATAAACAGCTGGGAAACTATATGTGTCATTTAAGTTTTTATTTTAAAGAGCAAAGCCTAACTGAACTTGTGTTTACTTGCACAAAATTTCGTAAGTTCAGTTTCCACTACAATAACAATTCTCATAACTGCTGGTGGGACAGTACCTGTAATCAGCAAAGGGCTGCAGGCCCACCCTGTGAGAAGGGTTAGCACACACCACCTGCTGAAAGACTGAGTCCCTCTCTCTTGTGTCTCCCACAAGGGAGTGACACCTGGCAGCTGCACCAGGCTGAAGAGACTTCATTCACTTATTGAAATCAGGCTTTTCATTTTCCCTACCTCATTTATTTAAATGCTTTCTTTTTTTCCTCCCCATTTCTTCTCCACATGGATGCTTGTGTCTCTACCACACTTTGGCATGGGATACAGCCCTGAGGTACCAACGTAGCAGTTTCAGAATGATGCCATGGTGTCTCTCACAGCATTGAAGAGAAAATCTGTCTGCAGAGGTAAGGGGGTGTCCTCACAGAGACTGAGGGATGCACACCACCAACACCAAGCTCAGGGCTAAGAGGGCTGCTTTTGTGGCTGGCAACACAGGGAGCAGCTGGCAGAAGTGTGTGCATGGGATTTCTCACCCGCACTTTGCTTGATTTTCCATGCTGTTGTTTAGCTCAGTTTCATTCCTCTATGTCTCCTGCTCTTGTCCTCACTGCTCTCCCCAAAATTGGCCTCAGATGCTGCTGTCATAATAGTGAGAGTGTAGATTTCAGACTGTCACAGCTTATGGCACTGGATTGCTTTCCTCACTCTTTACTAATGTAAGAGAAGAAATTGAGAACAAGGTAGTAACTGGTAATATCTAAGATTCAGATTCACCTTATGACTAGGACATAAGCCATATAAACTAAAGCATTAGACAAAAATAAGCAAAATCTTCTTGCAAAATACAGATACTGTACTGCAACTGAACTTTTCTACTTAGGAAGTAAAAAAAAAAAGAGACAACCCATGAATCTCAGGGGCCCCATGCTCACCTGGAACTGTTGCAGCACATTTATCATTGTTACATAACCTTAAAAGGTTTTGTTGCCTCCATTTTCACTAGCATGAACATTTTAAAGGAAAATTAATACATGCATATGTAGATCAGTCCACTACAAGTAGCTACCTGGTGGGTAATTCCCAGATGGGGATTTCTTTTCCTCTACATTGGCTTATTTATTTTCTTTTCTTATTTTTCTTTTTTTTTTAATAGCTCAAAAATAGCATGTGGGTTATATAACCAACAAATGAAACCAGAGACAAATCCTAGCCTTAGGCACCTCACAGAAGAGATGGTAACTGTCAGCCTTGACAAATACTGAATAGAACACTAACTCCTGAACAATACACAAGCTTGGAAATGTCACAAATATGGGTGAGTCAGGGCTATTATCCTGATCCACAATAAAAATATCTCTGTGGTAGCCAAGTGTTTTATCTGTACAAATGAATGTATGCATTTAAATATGCCACTGTAAGTCACTGCTAAAGTGCTCTGTAGTAATTAACAAGGGAACAGGCTGCTGTTCTGCTGTTTTGCACCAACTTTAGAAACTTTAGAAGGAAAGATTGCTTGACCATCAGACCTCCTTTGCCACTTCCTGTTGGGGAGATATTCTCAAGGTTGTTTCTCTGCTACAAAACAATTTCTTACCACTGTTCTCATTCACACTTATTTTGGATCCCTAGGTTGCTCAACTCAGGGTTAAATTTGGAGAAGCTGTCTGTGTGTCATAATAATTATGATATATTCAGGGGTTCATAAGGTAGAAAACGTTGCTTTCCTTGGCAGATGAGCTCTGAATACCATGAATACCATTCTTTACCCTTGGAAAATAAGGGAGAATTTAAGAATTTGCTGAAGGATAATATGATTGAGTCAAAAAACTACTGAGGATATTTTCTAATCTGTCATGGAGGAAAGAAAACGCTCTATTGCATCATCAACTTTTTTGAGCACATCTGATTTATTCTTGGAGGTATCCCATATACTTTCTGACTGCTTACAGGCTGCTTTAGGTTGAAACATCCAAGAGAAATCTGTGAGATAACTTGGCTGAAGGCCAGTGTATTCATGCCAAAGATAAATTTTCATATGAAAGGAGCAAAAGCAGTGAGGAAGACAGAAGACAAAGGAAATGAAGACCAATTAGCTCATTAATTTTGAAGAAATCATTCTCAGCCTCAGTCTTACAATGTAAATAAGTGAATACTTCTAGCTCGGTGTAACTGGAAAGATATATCTGCAGGTTTTTTTCTTGGAACACCAAATAAATCTGTGATGATTTAAATTGAGTAACATAAAACCTAAGATAGTAGATCTAAAAAGACCAGCAAAAGTTTTAAAATGTGTAATCTTTTATTGAGTGTCCTTTAACTGCAGTTAATGCTAGTTGTATTGTTGGAAAGCAATTTGTAACTGCTACACTTCTAAGACTACACTTCACTTCTAAGTGAATTAATGAAGGACTTGGCTGCATTTGCATGCATTTGTCCACTATCAAGTAAAATCTGATTGCAAAACTTAGAAATTGGTATTTGCCAATATTTTCTTTCTTGTGTTATTGCTGTAAATGATGGAAAGAATTTTATGCGATTCTCAGATCTACTATAATCTTCAAAGCTGGAGGATACATATTCCATATGTATGCAGAGAACATTGGACAAAAAAATGACAAAATGAGCGTGATATTCTCACAATGTCATTCCTTAATTCCTAACACTGACTGTAGCCAGCTGTGAACTACCTTATCCAGAGACAAATTCAGTGTTTGCAGGAAACTTGTCGTCACCATCATCATCATCATCATGGTTTGGCTTCGCAAATGAAGATTTCAAAGGGCTCTACCCATGCTTGCTGCAGGCTCACTGATGGCTGAAAAGGCCAATGCACGACAGACAAGTCCGGTTGCAGAAGGAACAAGAGAAAGATTCCCCAGGCGGCAACGACTGGACGCGATTCTTTCTGAGTTGTCTTTTCTCCTCGAGAGTGGTCTCGAGCAAGTTCTCAAAGGAGGCAGCAGCATTATAGATTGTAGCTCAATAAAAAATGCCTGAGTAGCAGCTCAGAAGTGTTCCCTGCATTCTTCTTGGTCATTGTTGCATGGTGGCTTTTCTTTTATATACTAGGAATGGAATATGGGCTGCTTCTGCAATCAGCAGATAAATATTTTGAGCCTACAGACAGTTAAATTTCAAAATTGTCTCACTTTGTTTCCCAGATATCACCCATTTATCCCTAAGTCATCAAGTTAAGATTTCAAGGGTAACATAGTGACATCAAGGAAAAGAAAAAGAAGGCAACACATTTTAATCAATACAAAAGTCTTCTTCCTATGATCTCTTTAAAACATGGGCACTCAGAAGCAGTTATAAACTTGTTTTGAATCCTCTGTTCATTTTTGAAGCAAAGGATGGTGATATGTTTCAGTATGTTGAAATTTGTAGATTTAAATTACTTTGGGGAAGATATTTGGCTGCTTTTGGAATAAACATCTGAAAACTTAGTAACAGATGTACTTCTCAAAGCATGAGTCATAAAGGTAACATAAAGGGGACATTTGTAGCCCCCCTGAGCAGGTTGGTCTTGTGTTTGAACTCTCCACACAGAGCAGCCTACATTTTTGCTGGATTACCCAGTGGTATCTATAGAAACTGTGCACTTGCATCCTCAGATCCAAAAATAAACAAGTAGGGCTACTGTTTTTCACCTGACCGTTTAAAAAACAGGCAAGAAATAGCTCTCTCCTTCCCCTAAAAATAAAACCCAAAACAC